>JALPCD010000056.1:0-29739 GCA_026538415.1 Cryptococcus sp. GC_Crypt_1
CTTTGGCGGCCCAGCATCCACCCCTGCCCCACCCGCACCTCGTATCCTAGACGGCGGATGGCTCAACTCCTCGCCGGAGGACTACCACCGATCTCAGCGAGAATTCCCCGACAATGGAAACGGAGATTTCCTCGCACCGGCCATAGGTATCAAGCACGGGTCAGGGACGACCGTGACTCGGTTCGTCTACGTCTCGCATACCGTGCATAAAGGCAAAAAGTCGCTACAAGGTCTACCATCCTCATTTGGGAAGGACAGCGATGTCTCGACATTGTCCGTCACCCTGCGAGATGAAATCGCCCAGGTCGAGGCGGTCCTGTCGTATTCCGTCTTCCCTGAGCACAATGCCTTTGCCCGTTCGTTTGAGATCACCAACAAAGGCGAGGCCGAAATTGTCGTCCAGGCAGCCTGCCCGTGGAGCGTTGATCTGCCTCATGTAGCCGAAGGGCGGGAGATGATCCAGCTCAGCGGAGAATGGGCGAGGGAAGCGCAGCTCTTCCGTCGACGAGTCTATCCCGGCTTCCAGGGGTGAGTCGAAACAACTTTCAACATCTGCATATCAGCTCACTCTCTCCAGTGTCCAATCGCTCACTGGATACTCGAGCCACCTCCACAACCCCTTCATCGCCGTCGTCTCCCCCAACACCACCGAGACCACCGGCGAGGCATACGGCTTCTCCCTCGTCTACTCTGGCTCCTTTTCCGCGTCGGTCGAACGAGGTCCAACAGGAAACGACAGAGTCCAGATCGGTCTCAACCCGCTCCAGCTCGACTACCCTGTCGCTACCGGCAAGACCTTCTCTTCCCCGGAAGCGATTGCCGTATACACCGACCGAGGGTTGGGCCAAATGTCGAGGCATTTCCACCGGCTGTACCGAGACCACCTCTCTCGATCTCCCTGGACGCAAAAGGACCGACCGGTGTTGATCAACAACTGGGAAGGGACGTACTTTGATTTCGATCAAGACAAGATTTACGATATTGCCAAAGCGGCCAGCGAGGTCGGATGCAGCTTGGTAAGTTGGCCATGCTATGCTCTTTGCGCGTGTCAGCTGACGTCTAGGCTGTATTGGACGATGGGTGGTTTGGGATCAAGTACCCACGAAACTCTGACCATGCCGGTCTAGGCGATTGGGTCGTCAACGAGGACAAGCTCAAAGGCGGTCTCGATGCGCTCGTCCAACGTGTTCGCAAGCTCCAGACGACCAAGGGGGACAAGATGAAATTCGGCCTGTGGGTCGAGCCGGAACACGTCAATCCCAAGAGCGAGCTGTACGAGAAGCACCCCGACTGGGCTCTGCATGCAAAGTCGAACGGCGGAGAGTACCCTCGAGTGACTCAACGAAACCAAATGGTCCTCGACCTGTCGTTGTCAGCGGTGCAAGACTATTTGATCAAGGTCATGACCGACTTGCTCTCCTCCACCGAGATCTCGTACATCAAGTGGGACTGCAACAAGGCGATCGAGCAGCTCCCCACCCCGTCCACCGGCCACGCCTACATGTTGGGTCTGTACCGAGTCCTCGATACCTTGACCTCCCAGTTCCCCGACGTCCTTTGGGAAGGCTGCGCAAGCGGAGGAGGTCGATTCGATCCTGGTATCCTGCACTACTGGCCGGGAAGCTGGACGAGCGACAATACCGATCCCGTCGACCGACTCTCCATCCAATCTGGTACCAGTCTCGTCTACCCTGCATCGTCCATGAGCGGCCATGTCTCCGCCTCGCCCAATCACCAGACGGGTCGAGAGACGCCTCTTGAATTCCGAGCCCACGTCGCTATGCTCTGCGGGTCGTTTGGGTTCGAACTCGACCCTGCAGCTTTCACCGACAAGGAACGAAAGGTCATCCCGGACCTGATCAAGTTGAGCGAGAAGATCTCTCCCTTGATCGTGCGAGGCGACATGTATCGGCTTTCCAGACCGGACGAGTCAAACTGGCCGACGTTTGCGTATGTCAGCCAAGATCGGTCCGAGGTCGTGTTGTTGGCGTATCAGGTCGCTAACCGGATCAACATATCGGTGCCGCCCGTACGATTGGACGGATTGGACGGCGATGCGGTGTACGTCGACGAGGAGGGCAAGGAGTACGGAGGGGACACGTTGATGAAGGCTGGGCTGAGATTAGCTTTCAGGGGCGACTACCAGAGCAAGGTGTTGTTCTTCAAGAAGAAGTAGAGGATTGAGGAGGAAATGCGACTACATGGACTTTCATTTGGTAGGAAGAAGACTGACTGCTTGCTCACAACGGTCTCTCCACCTCACTCGACCCGACTCATTCTAACTCTTTCCTCTAGCTGCATCCCACGGACATCCAGCTACACTCCTCGCTCGCGCGGTTCATGCTCAGCCTCCGGCGCGACAACTTCGACACCTCCACGCCTGACATCTCCACCTCCACCTCTGTCCCACGTCCGATGCATCCCTCACTCCACGTCCCAACCTCCACGTCACTCCAAACTTCCACGTCAATTCCGACCCGCACACCCTCTCCGCATATCGCTCCATGTCCTGGTTTAGGATGATCCCAACGCAGTCGAATGACCAATTCGCGGAGACGGGGGTGTCGACTAGCAAAGGGGGTTAAATTGAGTATCAATTCGAGTATAGCACGCCGAGACACTGCTTGGTCAGCTAATGCAGCGCTCGAAGACCCCCTCGAACTATAACCACCTGCCTCACCTACCGTAATGGGTAAGATGGTCGAAGGGCGGTGGAAGAAGGCTGGACAGTGGTGAAGCGGTTGTCGCGTCCGACGCGTCGAGAAGGACAAGTACTGATCGTTAGCTATCTCGACCATTTCCGCTCCTATCGCGACGCTTGGACTTGGGACAGGTAGACCCAGAGCTCACCTTTCGCCTCGTACTCAAATCTCTCAATGGTTCTAAATCGATGTCGGTGCAAGGTGGAATTCCAAGATCAGAATTGAACGGTAAAGATCTCGACTGGAAATACGCGGAAATGGCCGAGCGAGTTCCAGAATCCAATCCGTCAAGGACCCCCATTGGCAGTCTAGTTGCTCAGCATTTCAGTATCGACCATCCACACTTGCCTCGCCATCTCCTCAAACCCACCTCATCGACTCGCATGCTTACCAGGTGGACTATCCGGCATAGCCGAGTATCGACTCGACTCGTCCTATATAAACCCCGCTCGAGATGGCCGTTTCCTTTTACCCACTTCCAACTTTCCACTCCCACCTCGACTACCAACAGTCAGAACAGCCCCTCCGGAGCAGCTCTACTTGTCGATTCACATCCTACCAAACCACGACCACAACCACCACCACCATCAACAACAACAACAACGACAATTTCCCCTTGACATACCTTGCCACCTACGAGTACACCCAATCGACCATGTCGACTCGTATGTCCCTCAACTCTTTCAGAGAGAACCCGCCGGCCTACTCTCCTAAAATGATGTGGATCTCGTATGATCGAAGGTCTCGCCTACATTATCAATACGATCGCCCTGGCCTCTAGCTTCATTGCCGCTTGCCTCAATCGATGTCGTTGGGCTCACTCTTTCCTTGCCGTTATTACCATGGTTCCCATTGTTATCTGGATCTCTGTTTTCGTTTCCAACTCCGCCCTGCTTATCGCATCCCCATGGTACGCCGCTGGCAAATCGGAAATCTCCTCGGCTGGTCGACTCGCAGCGTATGGGGCCCATGAATTCGTCGCTACGCTGGGTGAATTGATGCACGGCAAAGGCGACATTACTTTGGAGAATTTTGCGGAGAACACGAAGACCGTCATGGACATGGTAGCAGGACTCGACGACATTTTATCTGGACCCAACGAGGAGCTGCTCACGGCGTATCTACCCTCTGGCTCGTAAGTGAAACACTGCTTGCCCAATTGTCAACAGCGCTGACAGGTCGAAGGATCAAGAGCATCGCACACTTTTCCGGTATTGGCAAGGACAGGAAGGAGCAGGACATGATCCAAGACGCATTGTTGACGGTGAGTCTGCTTTTGATCAGTCGAGTATCACGCTGATGGAGTTCAGTTTGGTGAGGATTGCGAGGACGTCGCCATGGAATTGCGTTTCATCTTCGGAGGCGGAGCTAGTCTTTACAAGTCTTCTTCTTTACAAGTCTTCTTCTAGAATGGTGAGTGATCCATCCTTATCTCCTACTGCGACAAGACCAAGCTAACCTCACAGCTCAAAACCGTTATCAGCACAGTCGACGACATGCGAAAGACCTGGTTTAAAAGATCTCACCATGTTCAAGCCGCCCTCGATCGGTACTTTGAATCGATGATCGACGAGATCGACTATATTGAGACTCATCTCGACCTCGGCATCCTCGCAACCGTCAAGGCAACCGCTTCGCTCAAGCCAGCCTCTGGTCACCTCGCTGCGATCCAGGATTATTACCATGGCCAAATTCTACGACGGGACCCAACAAACTTTGTCGGTCAAATTTTCCGATTCGTCTTTGATGCCTTTGGCTATGCTCCCGCCCAAACGCCTTTCGAGATCCCCATCCATGTCGTCAAAAATCTCAGTCGAAGCCAAGAAGCGATCGGTGTGATTGGAGGGATGCAGGCGACATTGAGGAAGACAAGGGATGCTATCATCGATGTTCGACCAGCCCTCATCAAATATCGAACTCTCAACGCTGCCCACCAGATTCGAGCTCGAACTGTCGACGACCATCTCATTACCCACCTTATTGCGGAGATGCTAGAGAACCAAAAGGAGGCGACTGCGCATGTCGATAAGCATCAACTTCTCCAGGATTCCTACGATGAGCGTTTCAAGGCGACTATTGAGGGCAACTGCAAAGCCAACCTGGGCGGTCATATGGTCCTTTGCGGAAGTGGTATGGGCCAATAGGGGGAGGAAAAGGGTCTTCGGTGTTTGTGCTCGTGTCATGTCTGTTCTGCTATATATTTTGTACTTGCCCTATTGTGCGCCCCCTTGGCACCTTGATTGTATGCAGAATGGTCTCTGTTCAAAACGTGCATCTCAACTCTATATCCAAACAATCAACCTAAACCAAAAGACCCAAAATATCCACCCAACCCGCATCCCACAGCTCTTCCAACTCTGGCCTTCCCAACACCTCTGCCATCATCCCCCAAAGCTCGTTCCACTTTTTCGGCTGCTCCTGATCCACCTCTTTCTCAATCACCAACTTTACCGGCACTGGATTCCTATCATGCAGCAACTCCATCTGCGACGGATAATCCCCCTTGTCTGGTGCGATCCCAGGATAGTCGTCTTTTCTCCAAAACCCTTCTCCTAGCTCGGTGTGCGAATGAACCCAGATCGACTTGACGGCTTCGGTTCGGTAGAGCGATTTTTGTCGTCTATACCCATCGGGCTTTTCCAGCGTGTCCCATCCTGTGTATGCATTTCGAGGGAATTTCGGTAGTGCGTCGACTCGAGGAGGGGCGAACGGATGAGAAGGGGAGATGGGGGATCCACCAAAGTAAGTATGGTCGATGGAGAATGTACCCGTATCGTCCTTGAGCAGGTTGAGCCGTCGGACAGCGGAATACACAGTCGGGTCGTCTCGGCACATCATAAACTCGTCAAAATCGGTCATGGCGAGGTAGGCGTCGGTGATCCCGTGTCGCAGCAGACAATCGGCGAGGTAAATGGTTTGGTCACCGTAGTGTCGATTGTGCTTGAAAAACGTTTCCGAGCCATAAGGCGAAGCGATGAATGTATCGTGTAGACCCAGGACCTGGTTGAGACGTTCAACCCAAGCGGTAAAAGTCGGTCGTCGAGCAGTCCAGTGAACCACCTCTACCCCGACAAACTGATGCCATACTCTCCACTCGACAAAATCCTTGAGCTGAGCGATAAACTTGGCATGGTCGTCTTTCGGATCGGGCTCGCGTAGCGTAATGGGCGAGAGACAGACCCCCAGTCGGTTCCCAGCGCCCGAGAATGTCCAGTCGGCCGTGCCAAACTCTTGCTCGACAGCCAAGACGTGCGTCAATCCTGTGGTGCTGTTGACTCGAGTCGTCGCTTCCGGCGAGATGGGTCCCTTTCTCCATTCCTGCCACTTGTCGGTCTCCTCGACATCCGGTCCACCCATCTCCAACCAAGCTCGTAGCTTGACCTTGCCCTTTTTTATCCCGTCGAGCGCCTTCAAGATCTGCTCCTCTGGCAACGTCTTGTCGAGCTCGACCCACGAAGGTAGCGGGCACTCGATATGCATATACTCGTTCCGCCCTTGCCTTACCGTCCTAGCGATTTGCGTCTCCCACGTCGAACTGCCGGGTCGAGCATAATCGCAAGTAAAAGACAGATGGACCATGCTGAACGGCAACAACGCTTGAACGCCAATCCGCATCCAATCGGTATTCTCATCCTGCTCGAAATACCATTTACTCCCCAAAACATAGTGCGTTTCCGTCAAGATGTTCTTCGATGGGTGGACAGCCGACGACATGTGATAAGCCATACCGGGGTAAGGGTGTTGATGGACGTGCGTTGTGAATGCGACAGTCGACGAGTTGGGACGAGTGACGAGGATGGGAGGTGGTGTGTGAGTCGGTATATCGGCTGGCGCACGAGGAAACAGTGGAGGATGTGTATGAGGTCGACGTGTTGGAATGGAAGAGGAGGAGGAGGAGGAGGAGAATGAGGAAGGAAGATTGGTTATCGCGTCCCAAGATTTCGTCGTGTCCATGCCAAAGAGGTGGGTGTGGAAGATCCCGACGATGATGATAATGGCGAGTAAGACGAGGCGTAGGTCTCTGCCCCATCTTCGGAAATGTCGTCGGCGAGGCATGAAGTTGGAGAGCGGTGTTGAGGGAGGGTTGGACAGAGAGGAGGAGGAGGATGGGTGTGACATGGTGTTGCGCCGCATGGCGAGGGAGTGCTGAATGTGAGCTCGAGCTCGAGCTCGAAGTTAGACAACGAGACCAGAGAGAGGAGGAGTGTGCTCACCTCTTCCTACAGCCCCCTGTCAAATCTCCTGATGCTATGCGCTCGTCACGGTCGTCGTGGTGGTCGTAGTCGTGGTCGGTCGGAAAAAGATGGATATGGGAACAAGTCAGAGATAGAGCAAGTTATGGGACAAGAATCTCGACGCGAGTTGGGGGAGTTAGGAAACATTTTGTAATGCAATTACAAAATTCTTTGTAATTGTATTAGCAAAAGCTCACAAACAGCCATGTGCGAGTAACTTACTCATAACCGCTTTCGTCGACCACTTCCGTGACATCTCTCACCTCTACTCTGGACCATCGACCTTACCTACTTACATGTACAGGTAACACCCATCATGGCAGACCCGCCCAGGCGACGAGTCGTCAGTCGAGCCTTTACTCTATCTTCTGCGTGTCAATAGCTGACCCCCAGGTAACGGCTCAAACACCCACCGCCGGTCCTTCCTCCACCCCGCCGACTTCGAGCCAACCTCGAGTGCGAGCCAAAGTCGACCTCGCCTCGATAGCCACACCTCCCACCTCCAGACCGACCTTGCGCTCTACACCTTCATCCTCGTCGTCTCTCGCTAGCCATGTCATGTCTCCTCCACCTCTACCGCCAGGTCCGACGCGGACGCTCTCGTCGACACCCGTAGCGTCCATCCGAGCGCGCGCTACACCCCTTCAACGAGCGACAACCAGTACTCCTACCTCTACTGCTAATCTACCCACCTTATCCCGTCCTGCCCTCTCCCGACCTCCGTCTTCGGCATCGTATGTCGCTTCCCCTTCAACTCCGACAGACAGAGGCCGTCCCAAGATCAAAGCGACAACATCCACCCCCCACCTCCTCGGCACTCCTTCTCAACCCCCTCGAGCGTTATCCCAAACCCCAATTCTCACACGGCAATCTACCCTTCCCGCTGCACCCAAATCAGCTCCGATGCTTCCTTCTCAATCGCAGCGATCCGACTCGTCGACTGAACTGACCCGAGTCACATCGCATCACTCTTCTCCCGGTAAACAACTCACAGCGCTACCTCCTCATCTTCGTACCGACCGGACATCCTACCCTCAACATCCTACCGCGTCTTGTCCGCCTTCCCCGCCCGTGGGTGATGATCGAGGGATTGGATCTTCACATGGACGTACGGGGAACAGGTCGTTGCCTCTCCACCCGAACACCCACCTAAGGGAGCTGAGGGTAGACACGCCACTGAGCCCAGAGATCAAGACGGTAGATCTGCCGGCAATGACCCCAAGGAGCATGTCGATCTCGTCGGAGACGGTGATATCGAGGAAGAACTCTTTGCAGGGTCCTGCGACCATCATTACCGATGTGACTGGAGAAGGATTCAGGGATAGATGGAGCGGGAGTACGGTCGTGGAGTATGCTGCTGTGCGAGAGCTGGAAGAAAAGATCAACGGGCTGGGGATTGAGCAGGGACCGGAGACTCCGTCGACGGAAGATGAAGCAACAAGGGGGGATGGGATGACGGACAGTCAGATATTGGACGAAAATGCCGAAGAGGCAAAGGTCAATAGAAAGGTAGGTCGCCAGCTTTCTCTCACTATACGAGTGTCTGCTGACACTCAGATTGCCGACTTGGAAATCTCCAACGCTAGTCTGATGGCTATCAACCGCTCCTTGGAAGGTATGCCTTTCACTCTTTCCAACATCTCGTAGCTAAATTAGCAGCTGCCAAAGCCAAACAACGAGCCGAGATAGTCAAGCTCCGTCGAGCTCTTCGAGAATCCACCGACGGCTCCGGACCGTCTTTCCGACCTCTGTTCTCACCCGCCTTTACCTCCCCAACCCAAGACGACATGGACGAGGGGGAGACAACCGACGACGAGGTGGAGATTGACCATACCGAGCTGGAAGATCGTTGGGACAAGTTGCAAGATCTCGTCTTGGCCATGCAAAAGCGCGCAGACAAGGCGGTCCAGATGGGAGTGGAGGAGATCAAGGTCTCGACAAAGGTGTTGGATTGGGTAGAGGTGGATGATTCTATGGATATGGGGGATGTCAGTGCAGATCTCACGCCGATGGAAACGAGGGAGGGGACTCCGGATAGGTAGGTGGGGAGATCATGGAGGAGAATTATTGTAGGTACTATATCTAGGTTGTCGTTGTATTTGCCATGTACGAGTAGTTATAGTTAGTCGAGCTCGCTGCGGTGTCTGGTGAATGAGAGAATGACGAGAGGAAGAAAGAAATCAAACACCCATCGGCGCGTCTGGGCTTTTGCGCAGCGACACCCTCCTCGACAGTCACCAAGCTGCTTGCAGAACCTGTGCACGCTGCAAAGCAGTTCTACAGCTGCTATAGACCCACTACCATCTGCATCTACATGCATGTCTTGGCTCTTGAAGGTAATAGGAGGATATTGCCTGGGGACAATAGTTCTCTATTGTCGTCATCCTATGAGACGTGACAACAACAAAGAGCAAAAACGAGGGGGAGATCGACCTTTCCTTTTCAACCATCATCTTGCCTCCCGTCAACCTACCTACTTCCTACCTCGATCTCTCACCCTACGAATTTCTCGCTGGCCGAGCACCACACGCTTCACGCACCACACCTATCGAGAACAATCAGGACAAGCGTCGAGAACCGCTCGTCGACTATCTCTCAACCTGAAACACCTCCCTTCCCAACCGCGCACTTGGCCCCCTTTACACTTTGCATATCTTGGGAACCCACCCTTCACTCTACCTCCTTCCATTGGCGCTATCGACAGGTGTCCGACTCTCTGCACGCTACGCTACTCTACGCTACTCGCTCGCTGGTTTGCGTTTGTTGGGTGATCGCTGGTCCGATCGATCCTTCGCTCCCGCGCATCAAGCCCCCTCCTCCTTCACACCTCTTTCAGTACTTTCCCCCTCGTCCACTCACATCTCTGCTCGACTCGGCGACCTGCAAGGTTCATCGGCTGGCTAGAGGAACGAAGTCGATCTCGACCCAGAGGAAGGTAGAAGAAGCATAGACCCTTTTGGTGGAAAGGCGCTCGGATACAGGATGTGTTGCCAGGCGGACTGGAAGAGAGAGGTCGTGCCGGACCACAAGGTGAGTCTTACTTTTCATCATTCCGCCTGAAGCATACTTCAATTTGTTGCAAGCTGTATTCCCCATGCTGCAGGTCTGCGGCTGCGGTGGGATATGGAATAGAGCTGATCGTAGTTTGACTTTATCAATGTGAGGGAGTTTCATCGAGGCGATTTTTGGACGAGGTGCAAGTGAGTGTCAATGTTCTTTTTAACATTGTTACCCTCTCTGGCGATCATTGTGGATCAGCAGAGAGGCTAGGTGGTCCTCAGAGGGGCGTTGTGCTGATGTCAGATACGTCTTGAAGTACATTTTGATCTTGAAGGCGTTTGTCGTCTACGGCTTGGATGTGTTTACCGCTACGACGTACATCCTCTCCGACCATGTGAGTACCTAGCCCCCTTACATCATTCCAACCTATTCCATGTTTCGCCATGAGATCGCTCCTGCCAAAATCCATCGCTGACGTGGCAGTGGACTAATGCAATCCAGCAAAAATGCGGAAACAACTGCGCAATCAACGTCCAATTCAGTATCGCCAAATGGGTCTTTGTCGGCTGCATCATTTTCTCTTTCCTCCTCGCAAGTTTTCTCTCCAACTCATCTACGGCTTCGTGTGATGTAAGCTGACTGTTCAGCTCGGATACGAAACGTACAAGGCGAGAAAGGTGATCCAGTCGAGAGATATCTCGTACGCGTTTACCAATCTAATTGCCAACGACTACTACTCCCTTAGTCAGTCACAACTATTTCTTCTGTGTTCCTTGTGCTAACGTGCAGAGTCGTATGACAACTTTTGCCTGTTTTGTCGAATCTACGACTCTACCAAAAAGACAGACGATTTTGCCTTTTTCGTCTACTTTGCTTTCAAAGGTCAGCAGTCCGTTTCGTTTTCGTCGAACTTCGCGTTGATGGTAGATTGGAAACGTCTTCTTCTCGCCGATGGTCCACGTCAGTCGATCAACGCGCTCACACTCTACTCTTTTGCCTCGGCCAACGGGTTTCAATGGAACAATCTCCCGGCGTGGTGGGACGAGAGCACCGTCACGGCCATGTTGCTCTTTGCGATTTGTGCGACAGTGTTGATCTTTGTGGGATCGTTGATTCTGCTCATTGCGGCTTCGATCATGTACGTCCCGCTGTTGTGCTATATCCAAGGGAACCTCAAGGAATACGTCTGTCACAAGGTCGACAAGGTGCGTCAAACGGTTCTAGAAAAGCGGGACGTATAGCTGATGGTGTAGCGAATCGCCGAGTTGATCCAGAAGAACCGACGAGACCGAATTCGACGAGCGGCAGCGTTGGAGAAGAAATTCGCCAATGGGAGTATCAAAGATGCTCCCGGTGTTGTTATTCCTCAACCGACGCTTCCCAATGTTTTGCTGGACGAGGACGATCTCGCTCGAACGCGCAAAGCTAGGAAGCTCGAGGCGGAACGAGGAGGGATTAGCGTTAATCGGGCGCAAAGGGATTATGTCGAGTACGAGGTGGCGTATCCGCCTACGCTAGACTACAATCAGCCTTACGAGTCATTTGGCAGGTGAGTCGCCAGCCTGTCCCGTCTGGTCTATCAAATGTGTATACTGACCCACCAGCTCGACAAACCTCGCTGCGAGCGCTGCACCGATGGGAATGGGCTACCCTCCACTCACCTCTTCCACTTCGAACCGCTCTCTCACCTCTCAACGCACGTACGGTTCGACGACGCCCAACCCTTACGCCAGTGTTCAACCGTCGTTCCCGCCGGTCGCTCGACAAGAGTCGTACAACCCCCATCCCCCCCATCTGCCTCGAGCGGATTCCATACCTCATCTGGGCACGTACGATTCGTACGATGCCTATCCGCAGCGAGGCATATCGCCGGTCCCCTCCACCTCGATGGGGTACGATCAGCTGCCGTATGATCGTGCATCGGACTATCACCCACAGGCGTATGGTGGGCAGCAGTATATCCAGCCGCATCATCCAAGGAATCAGCAGGAATGGGCATACGCAAGGCGCTAAGCGGGAGAAGGAGCGACGAGGTATTGTAGCACACACTTGTATCGATTCGACTGGAAGGATCTGCCCTCTCTCTCTATATATATATTGCATGCACGTATACGAGTAGCATCTGGAATCCCATGCCGTACATTTCATTTCTTGCTCCCCAACACCGTTCTGGTCGAGCTCGTCGTTGAGGAACTGTCGATAGGCTTGTGAGATTTCCCGGTTTTGACGCCTAAATTGTCGTTGACTCTTTGACTCGGTACGAGTACTCGAAATGTTGAAAGCTCTCTCTATATATCTGACTTACCTTACCGACCATGCTGCCGCCACCCGAAGTGCTCCAGGCGACAGTGCTCAACACGCTCGCTACCAACTCGAGTGGGACGATCGACGACTCGAGGGAGATTTCGTATAATGGACAAAAGTTGCTCAGCGCGGAGGAGCAAGAGGTGGTTAAGAGCGTCTTGACGAGTCTGTGGTCGAAAGAGGTCAGTCCGACAGTCTGTCTTGCGGATACGTCCCTCTTTACACATCCTGTGACAGCGGTGCGACCAGCTGGGACGCAGGACAGGAAGAATGGAAAAGGTGGTTTTTAGAAGAGATGCGAAGGCGAGATGTTGTCACCGGGAGAGGGTGGTCATGGGGTTCAATGCTGGAAACAGCGCTGACTCTCAGATGATCGTATACAAGCAGATCACTACGACCACGTTTGCCCTCACGCCAGAAGGAGAAGGGATCGCTACCAACGGATCGCACGAGTACAGACTGTGGTCTGCTCTGGAGAGTCAAGGAGGAAAGGCGTTGTCTGTGCCCGAGATCGAGGTGAGGCAATCAATTCTACCCAGAGGCGAGAGCGGCAAAGGAGGGATGTCGACGACGACGAGAAGAGACTATGGGCTAACAGGCAGGCTTTGTTGGGCAAAGATACGGCCAAAGTGGGTCAGGCGAGGGCAATGAAGAACAAGTGGGTTGTGAAAGATGGACCAGGGTTTGTCCGAGCGGTACGTATAACACCCTTCCCTTCAACTATTCCCACCTCTCGGCTTGCATCTTCCCACTTTGTCTACTCGGCCTTGCCATCCATGCTCCTATTTCTCCCCTGATGTGATGATTTCTGACGTTCAGGTGGAGAGTGTCAGTGACGAGACGGCGGGACAATTGAGGGAGATCAAGGAGACTGGCCAGCTGGGGAACGAGGCGGCATCGAAAGAGCTGCAAAAGAGGAAGTTGATCACTCCAAAGTGCGTATCTTCACCTATCTACTACCTGACCCTCGTCCCAACTCTCGTCACTTCCCTCGGTCATAGCCATATCACCTACCATTGTCTTGCCAATCATCGTAGAGAATGCGGCTGACGGGGTAGGAAACACATTCATTATTCGGTGAAGAAGGGACCGCAGTTTGCGACGGAAGTCAAGCAGCTCGAGACGGACTTGACGGTAGATATGATTGCCAGGTGAGCCAAATCAACAATCTACCAAATCATTTCGCTCCATTCATTACATTGCCATCACCACGGTCATGGCGTCAGCTACATCATGCAGTCGGATTTTGTCCGAGACTGCGCTAACCTACCCAGTGGAGGATGGAAAGAGTCATCTTTCAAGCAATACAACTTTGCAGCAGCTGGTCAACCGACCGAGGGTGGTGCACTACATCCCTTGCTCAAAGTCAGGGAAGAATTCCGACAAATCTTCTTTGACATGGGGTGAGTCTAGACCCATGCATCTCGGTTGGGTCGTAGTACTAACGTCAGATTCACCGAGATGCCGACGAACCGATTCGTCGAGTCTGCCTTTTGGAACTTTGACGCCATGTTTGTCCCGCAGCAACATCCTGCTCGAGAGATGCAAGATACCTTTTACGTCAAGTGTAAGTCGACAACCAACAATCGTGGCAGTTGTCGCGCTTTCGCTGACGGTTAGCCCCCGCCAAATCAGCACGACCCGACGAGGCATATTATCAGCGCATCCAGGAGATACACGAGGTTGGAGGTTACGGCTCGATTGGCTACCGAGCACCCTTTTCCAGGGAAGAGAGCGAAAAGCTGTTGTTGAGGACGCATACGACGGCCGTGTCGACGGATATGTTGTACCAGATTGCGAATCAGCCTGGAGGGTTCAAGCCGGCCAAGATGTTCTCCATCGATCGAGTGTTCAGGTGAGTCCATCGCGACAGCCCCATACCTCTCCTTGGCTCTTGCCCTACATCACTCTCCACCCCTCCGGGACCGCTCGGTTCCTCTCCTACTTCAGCTCGTTGTGTCGTTGTTGTATCGCCCTCTTCTCGCTACGCTTGAGTTGGGCTCCCCTCGCTGACTTTCAGAAATGAGACCGCCGACGCGACCCACCTTGCGGAATTCCACCAAGTGGAAGGTGTCGTAGCCGACTACGACATTACCCTGGGCGACTTGATCGGTTTCATGAAGGCTTTCTACGAAAAGACGGGCAACCACAAGCTGCGTTTCAAGCCGGCGTACAATCCGTACACCGAACCGAGTATGGAGGTCTTTTCGTGGCACGAGGGTTTGCAAAAGTGGATAGAGATTGCCAATGTGAGTTGAGCCGAGCCAAGTCCAAGCCAAGTTTCTCTCGAGGTGGGCGCTGACTTGCAGTCGGGAGTGTTCAGGCCGGAGATGTTGGAGCCGATGGGTCTGCCCAAGGGTGTTCGAGTGTTGGGTTGGGGAATGTCGCTCGAGAGGCCGACCATGATCAAGTGGGTCCCATCCCATTCTACCTTTTCTCCTTTTTTTCCATCCGCTCGACAGCTGCCGTTTCGTTGTGCGATGAGGAACCTGGCTGACTCGCAGATACGCTATATCAGATATCAGGACACTTGTCGGCCACAAGACAGACTTGGGTCAAGTGAAAATCCGACCTGCCGTCCGACTGGAAAAGGGCGACTAAACCCGACGAGGTTTGCTCGTGCTGTATTAGATGCGTCGTATCATATGCATGTGAATCTCCCATCTGTCTAAAGCAAAAGCCTCTTCCTCGAGTCTATAGAGAAAAAAAAACCGTCCATCAATGGTATATATATCTCTTTTCCAAACCCCCCTCCCCTTAGGCCCTACTTCTTGTCCTTGTTGATCCTGTGCATGTCCTCCAAGACGTCGAGGATGGTACTCGAACTCCAAGCTTGCGTCTTGCATGAATCGGCACAGTACGTCCCGTCTGCAAACGTCAGCACCGACCCCCCGCTTACTCGCTCTCTCTTGACCAAGTCGACTCACTATCATTGTACAGCTCGGGCAAACCTCTCCAGGCGTCCGACTCGATGTGTTGATGCAGCCTTCGACAAATGTTGGAAATGTAATACATTGTCCTCTCCTCGTCCTAGCACATCAGCTCGGCGCCCACACCAAACACAACTGTTCACTCACTTGCTTGCCTTCACCTGCAATCCGGTCAAACTTGAGCCAAGCAGACAAGAACCAACCCAATGGGAACCCCCACTCGGGGCCTTGATGATAGTTCCACCCTTTTGCGACCGCCTGATCCGTCCCATCGTTTGAATTGTCGTAATTCGGCCTGTACTGCGAATCGGCCGGATCCAGCGTCTTCATCCCCAACGGCGCCCTCAAATTCGCGTCGACAATCTTCAACGCTCCCATCGCATGTTCCGGATCAAACAGCTCGGGCGCGACAACCATCGTGAGCGGGAAATTGGGTCGGAGTTGATAGTCGGACCATTCTCGATCTTTCGGCGAGCCATACACGTCCTTGTAGATGCCTCGTCGGTTGATCATACCCGGGTTGATGTCGTATGATGCGTCTTCGGAAGCCGAGGTGGGGACATAGTAGCATCGCTCGAACGACTTTTGAAGAAGGTCGGACCATTGCGCATAGGTGACAGTCGTCTTTTTCCCTTGGACTAGGGGTGTCAGCGAGATAAGCGAAGATGAGGACTCACTGGTCGCTTCGACCCCCTTGAAGTGGAACTTGCCCTCCTTGCTGAGCTTGTCGAGCCAAGTCAGAGTACTCTTGAGCAGACCCGTAATCTCCACCGGCGCTCCATCTCGAGGCGTAGCGGGCAACCCCTTGTTCCCAGCCTTCTCCGACGACCCGTTCTTGTCCATCCAAGTTCTATTCATCAGCCGAAACGTCTACCCGAAGGATGGTGCGTACTCACCCGCAGTTGTATCGGTTCCTGCCAAAGATGATTCCAGTGTCCCAGTCGACCCAGATCTTCTGGTTGAACCCCTCATCGTGCATATCCATATCCAAGTTCGGTCCAGCCTGAGCGTCAGCGCTCGTCCACTCGGGCAGAACTCGAGTCGACCCACGTTGTACTCTCTAAACTCGATACCGGTAGCATGTCGTTGCAAAATCTCCTGCACGAGCTCCGCCACGGTAGTCTCGTACGCGTACGCCCTGGCGTGATCCCACGCTACCCAAGTATCATCCGCCGGGAAGCGCCTCTTGACAGAGTCTTGCAAGATCGCCAAACCATTAGGACACATCTTGGTGTAATCCTGAATGTTTTGGATAAACCACCCTGCTCGTCAGCCCCCTTCGAGTAAGACGCACTCACAGGGACCATCTCGGCAGTTGTACCGAGGGTTTCGAGTCGAGTCGAGCAAGTTGGGGATCAATCCATGCTTGAGCGTCGACCCGAAGGACAGGATGTGATCTCGAGCAGCCGGGAAGTTTCCAGTCGTCAAGAACAACCCTCGGAGCGAGATAAACTATCGTCAGCTCGACTCGACACTTCGAGCATCCATCGTGGTCTAACTCACGACGTCTCGACCCCAACACCTAGCCCATCCAGCGGTGAAGAATGGCAGTCCAGCCGACAACGAAGGTACCGGCTTGGCAGGGTTGATACTCGCGCTCTTGACCAATCCGTACATTTGCACCGAGGTCAACGCCAGATCATGAACCAACGAGTGTCCCGACGAGACGAATTCGGAACACTGTTCGATGGCAGTCTTTCGAGCCGCCTTGTAAGCCGTCATGATGACCAGCGCAAAGTATTTCGGTCGCATAAAGGACGGACAAGACGTCTTGATCAAGTCGAATCGGTCTTTCAACCACTGAGCGGGTTTAGCCAATCGAGGCAGCTCGTCGGTTTGCCTGATTTGTCAGTGGGTTTACGCGGTTTTTTCTCGCACTCACTTGAAAAGACGGTCGGTAATGTAGTCCATGGCCCATGTGCCTTCTCGCAGATGAGCACAGACGGGGTGACCGAGATCGTTCGACTGGGTGACCTGTCGGAGAGGGTGCATCCATCCTTCGAGACCGCAGTAAACGAGCGAACCGTGGTTCGGGATAGTGTACGTCCCATCTCCACCCGTAGCGTCTTTCTCTTCTCCGTCCGCTCGGTTGAGGATAACGTTCAGGTCGACCAAGTCGAGATCGCCAAACGCCTCCAATGCACCAGAAGTACATCGCTCATCGAGGTCCGCAGCCATAGCCTATAGTCAGTCAGCTTACGTCGGACCGCTGTTTTTTCTTCCGACTTACCGGCATCGTCGTCTCAAACACCATGATGCTTCCCGGCTCAAAGGTATCGGGAACGATAATCTCGGCGTACTCTCCATCCGAATCGGATCCAGAGTTGATCAAAGGCGCAGGAACCTCTTCCAACTTGGAAGGCATCCCTCGATGGGTCGACTTGTCGTCTTTCCACTGAGAGAAATCGGTCTTGAGCGTCGCTCCAAAGAGGTATTTCGCATTCGATCGAGACAACTTGACAGGTTTCACTGGCGTCAGTTTCATAGTTTTCGCAAGACCACTCACTCCAGCCTCGACCAGAGAAGCCCTTGAACGCGGTGTGGGCAATGAGCATGAATCCCTTGTGGGTGATGGGGTGGACTCGGTGGATGATAATGTACTATCATCAGCGCCACAACCAGCCTGTACGACTCACTTCTCCCTCCTCATGGACATGTCCCTCGGAATAACCTCCTTCCAGCATCTCGGCATGCAGATGGTTCAGCACCCTCTTGACCTTTCCAATCCCTCCAGTTCCCTTGGGATCGACCTCGTACATTCGGTTGTCGGTGACCAGGTTGAGCAATTTCGGGTAGAGATCGTCGAAACCTTTGTTGGATCCAAGAGCAGCTTTGGTAAATGTCACCAAAGCACCGGTCGAGAGGGCATCTTCGGCAGTTCGCTTGTCCATCGGCGTCTCGTTGTCGTGCGTCACGTCGTAGAACACGGCATGGGGAGCAGAACCCTGGAGAGGGGTGACATTGCATGGTCGCGGTGCACCCTTGCCGACCAGAGGGGGAAGCTCTTCAGCCGAGGTGAGACACGCTGCGTCCATCGATCCTGCCGTTAGCTCTGACACCGTCATAGTGCGTTTAGCTCACCGATTGGTTTACCCACACCAAAGCTGTACAGCCTGCTCGTCAGCTATCGCATGCGCAAAGAAAATCGAGGCAGCTTACAAGGAAGCAAAGTTCTTGACATCGTTCCCGTTGTACGCCTCTCGAACCAAACTGTTGATACCCAACTCTCGCACAAACTTCAAATCCATCTCCTGCGACCCGGTAAACAGCTCAGCCATGACGTAGAGATTCGGGTTGACCCGTCGACCCGCATCGATGATCGCTTTACCGACATGCAAAGGTGTCGAATGACAGTTGTCCAGCCGGAATCCGTCAAAGACCCCAGCAAGCTGCTCGGCATACTTGATCATATGATCCCACAACCAAGGGCTCGACTCTCGACTCGAGCCATATCGCAGCTTGACACAGTCGTCCCAGACGATGACCTGTCGTCGGAGATATGCTTTGGACGGGTACTCGGCAAAGTTCTGAAGAGGATCGGCGGCCCACATC
Source organism: Cryptococcus sp. GC_Crypt_1 (assembly GCA_026538415.1). NCBI lineage: Eukaryota > Fungi > Basidiomycota > Tremellomycetes > Tremellales > Cryptococcaceae > Cryptococcus > Cryptococcus sp. GC_Crypt_1. Next base: position 18,724 of record JALPCD010000056.1, read on the forward strand.
CATCCGTTGTTGGCGATGGAAAGAGCAGCCTTGGGGTGTTTTCGAGTCGCCTCGTTGTCGGGCAGTCGGGTAAAGTAGAGCTCCACCAAGGGTTGTCTACGGTCAGCGTGATAGCCAATGTCCAAACTTACTGCTTGTTGATCGCTCCGTATTTCGGGCCATGCTCGTCGAGTCGAGTAAACTTGAGTCGACCGATGACTCCCTCTTGGGCAGCCTTGACATCGTCATTACACTCGGCATAGAGGTCGACGTTGATGACATCGATCACTTTACCCCATTTGCTGGCGAGGTCGACAGCCGAGTCGTTGGGGAACGCAGCTTGGATGAAACCGGCCGCTCGGGAGGGTTCGACGGTAGTGCCGAATCGAGCAGAGTACGCTCGGAAGTTGGTGATGAAATCAGAAGTGTTCTTGGCGATCTGAGCGAGCTGGTCAATCGACTGACCGGCGACGGGCTGACCGTTCCATTGGGTGACCTTTCCAGAGTCGAGAGCAGAGGCGACGGCTTTCACCGAAGACTGCACGTCGAAGACGTAGAATTGCCAGAGGTTTTTGCTCTCGATGGCGCTCTTGATGTGAGGGATGATCTTGTCGAGGTCGGAAGACGAGGCGAGGGTGGTGGGTAGACCGAGTTCGGGCAGCTTGGCGCTGAGCTCGATCAGAGCGTCCTCGAGTTCGACGGCCGGAGCGAGATGGGGGGTGTTGTATGCGGAATAGCCTATGATCAACACCGATTATACCTCTTTTATGCAACTCACCAGCCTCGGGATGCTCATGCAGCCAAAGCGAATCCCTCGCAGTATGGTTCAACACCACATCCGTCACTCCTCCCAATCCATACTTTTCCCTCGCCAATTCCACCACCTGTGCAATCTCCTTCAACCCTCCATCCTTCGCTTTGGGGTCGACCAAGATAGCCGAGTCGTATGTCAGTTGATCGTATATCGAGTAAGGCGATCCGGAGTCTCCTCGTTGCTGCAATGGAGCCCAATGGAGCATATTGTAACCTCGCTTGCTCGCTTCGGAGAAATGCGGCTCCCAATCGGATGTCTTGCCCATCCATTTGGCGAGGACAGACAGGATGGTGAGGGAATCGAGGGTGAGTGTGGAGGGCTTGTCGAGCACTGCGCCGGACGATTCGTCGGAAAGGAGGTTGGTGGATGCGCCGGAAGAAGGGAAAAAGGGGGTTCGAGCGGGGAGGGTGATCATTGGGTCTACGTTGAAGTAGCCTTTTCGACCGGTGATTCGAGAGCCGGGAGAAATGGGATCGTGTTCGATAAAGTAGCAAAACGCTCCGGGAGCAGAGATGGGCAGGTCGACGTGGACAGGTCTGCCATTTAGCTCATTCAACCAGCGTATGTTGTTGCGGCTCACTTGGAAAGGTCAGATGGGAGAGCTCGCTCTTTCCACTCTCCTCGCTTGAACTCTCCACCATCCATCGGGAAATCCGACTTGAGCACTCCATTCCTCGTGCAAGGCGTTCCGGGATGAATCGACAATCTCAACACGTACGGCCTAGTCGGAGGTGGAAGTCGAATATACTACCTGTCAGTCTCACAACAACAACCTGACACGGACCTCTATCTACTCACCGACTTGTTCTCGGCTGGTCCACCGTCGTCTTCCAGCCAGAGCTCCCATACTTGAATAGGATCACCCGAATGACTTTCTCCTCCGAAAAACGCAATCGCCTCGTCTTGCGGCGTCTTTGTCTTTAGCCCGGACGAGAGCTCTTTTTTTGAGGTGCCGTTGGATTTGGGCAGCTTGAGACCGGTGGGTATCGCCTTGGACAAGGTAGAGGATATGGCCATGATGGGTATCGTCCTACGCGGCGGGTTGTGAGCAAGGAATGGTGAATAGAGATGAAAGGGAATAGTCGTTCGTTGGTCGTTGTTCGCGTTTTGACCAAAAGACGTGGTCGGTGGGAAATGCCGTACAATAATCACTTATAAACGCCTCAACGTCATGACTTTTTTCGCCCCGGAAGCGTCATTCGCATCGAGACCAACGACGAGCAGCTACAATGCATACACTAGCATCTACCAATGCCTCACTCGACGAGCCATCTACCAGCACGATCAGCAGGATCAACCATGTTGGCAAGAAGCTGCATCACCGTTGTATCCGAAACCTATGGAGGGAGACCCAACCATCTGGCGACCCAATCCGACCCATGGAGACCCGTGGAAACACCCTAGATCGCTTTGAGGATCGCTTGCGTATCCTGGCAAGACGATCCGGCTGCTGATCTCTTTCCACCATCCAGCGACCGAGCGAAGTTGGGTGGTTGGCCATCGATATCAACCACCGCCTGAGCCTTCAGGTGCAAGTCAACACCACGCTGACAAGCGCCGATATTCCCCTCGAAAAAGAACGTGGGCATTGGCATCTTAGGACGGATCAGTCAAGGTGAGCTTGCGTCCAGCAATATGATGTGCATCTCATTGCCGTATGACTATCGAGGTACGGCGAAAACCCACCGCCCGTGGCACCTCCCCCACCTCGATGCTTACGCTGCCTGACCCACGATTCTCTCCTTGGCTTGCTGATAGCTTTTCCAAGCGTCCAACGCGTTCGTCCTCTCCCACCAGTCCTTGACATGGGGAAATGACCCGTCCTGCAACATGCTACCTACCCCGATCTATCGTCAGTCTTTCACCCCGCCGAAATGTAGAGTAGTGCTCACCGGGAGAAGCATATTGGGAAAGGGGAGATGGAACAGATCCACCAAGGTAGGTTTGTCTCCTCCTACCCAAGGTTGTTTGGCGAGGAGTCGTTCGTATCCTTCCAATTTCCCTTTGAGCTTCTCCTCCAGCTCGGCCACCTTGACCGTGTCGACCTCTAAGCCTCGTCTGGGGATCAGCTCTACCCTTGTAGCAAAGCAACATGAAGACGGCGGGCGGTTAGGACCAATCAGTCCTGAGATGCGATCAAAGGTGTAGAGAGAAATAGTATAGGCTGAGAAGATGGAGGGACAGCTAGTGGAACGACTCACCGCTTCAGGAACACGCTCGACATGTAGAGATCTTTGACGAGCGGATCAAAGTTGGCCGTCTCGACACTTGCTCCAATCTCAAACTTGGTATACGCCTCTAGGTCTGTCGCAGCAGAGGGGAAAAAGGGCGAATCATGAGCATACTTTGCCGCGGCGTCTGAAAGTCAGAGAGAAGTCCCCCTCTACGCAACGACTGAAGGGACAGCGATGGGAAGGAGGGGTGACCGGTCTAGAATGAGGGAGGAAGGATATAGCGATAGCTGGGAAATTGAAGGGCTGTAGGCCAGGTAGGCTACCTGATAGCATAGCTAGCAGAGGTGGGACAAGGTATGTACTCACATCTCGCAATGGCTCTGGACTCGTAGATCACCACTTCCGTCTCTTCGTCCACCACGTAGGGCATTTGCGAGAACGGCTGCTTCTCCAACCACTCGGGCGTTCTGATCGCCGAGAGCTCGGTCACGTTGTGCAAGGTAAAGTCTGCTCGTCAGCCATCTTCATTTAAACCGTTTGTGCCCGGTGGAGAAAGCGGGAAGAAGGAGAAAAGGTAATGAGGAGATAATTGAGCCGAGTTGTAGGGGACCATTTCACCTTTGCCTTCTTGTAGACCTAGAGCGAGAAACGAGGCAAATACTCGGGAAGTACACTACTCTGTCAGCTCTGCATTGAAGTAAGAAGACGAGGAGACTCACAGCTGACGCGATGAAGCCGTAGAGGTGTAGCATCGTGCCTACTTGTGCTATAGGCGGGATGTCTTGTGGTTGGAGGAAGGGTTGGTAAGTTGGACCGTTGGACGGGTGACCTGTTTGTCGTTGATGAAGCCCTTATAATCCTGTCGAGCTCGACCACCCGGTCACCGACCCCCTCGTCGATGATCGTCTCCCGCTTGCTAAGCATTCCCTGTCGAGCACTTGGTCACACATGGCGATGAAAGGACGAAATCCGATGGAAAAAGTCGAGTGATGGTCCAAACACAAGGAGAGTCGGTCGAGTCGGTCGAGTCGGTCTTCGGCGAGGTTGGGCTCGGCATGGTCCAACGGAAAGGTCGAATACCTTAGCGTCGCTCAACTCGCCAACATAGTGCCAACAGCCATCGGGTAATGTATGGGGAATGCATGCCTATATACACAAGTGCACCTCACTGAGGCGGCCCACCAGGTCCACCTCCTGCCATCATCTCCTCCAGCATCTCCGTAAACGCCTCTGCACCTCCTTCTGGCCCATACGACATCTGCAACATGACCTCGCTCGTCTCCATCTCTTCCTTGGCCCGCTCCATCATATCCTTCTCGAATGTCCGGAGCGTCTGTCGCAGTCGCTGCCGATCGACCGCACTGGCCGCCGAGGCGGACTTGGACTTCAAAAGCGGAATCAACGCTTGACCAAGGAGGAGCGCATCGTGTAGGGCCATATTGACACCCTCTCCCGACGGAGCCATCACATGCGCTGCGTCGCCTGTCGTCAGTCCCCACTCTAGCCTGTGCCGACTCACCTATTATCGTCACGCCTGTGAGATCGCTCGTCCAAGTCAGATCCATCGGGTACGCGTATATCCTCCTCCCCATAATGCCCTCCTCCTCACTCGCCTCGACCAACTCCCCACATCTCTCGTCCCATCCCTCGTACATTGCTTTGATCATCTCCTTCTTACCCGTCTCGGGCAACTCCACCCATCCTCCCTCCGACTGGGCATCGTACACCGAAGCATAGATCCGACATCGACCGCCCGAGTTCATTTGCGGTATCAACCCCTTTCCATCTTGCAGGATCATACACGTTCCTTTCCCGATATACTCTTGCAGCCGAGGCGAGAGGTTCGGAGGGTCGACTTGCATGTCGTACATTGTCAATCCGGTATAGGTAGGCAAAGTAGAGTGGAGTAGAGGTCGGACTTTGGAGAATGCCCCGTCGGCGCCGACGAGCAAGGAGGTCGAGACGGAGGGTTGGGTCGTGAAGGATATCTCGTACGTGTCGAGCGAGGTGGATGTGATACTGGTGATTTTGTGCCCCCATTGGACCGTCCCTTCCTCCAGCGATGCGAGCAGAATGTCCCTTAGATCCGCCCTGTTATCAGCGAGAGCGCTTTTCCGTCGACTCACCTGTCAATCTCTGGTCGAGAGTGCTCGTTCTCCACCCCTCGCTCTCCTCCATCTTGATGCTCCTCTTCCGCCTTCCGCTCGTTTTCGTCAAACCAGACTTTCCCCTTCCCATCCATAACCTTCATAGCCTCCGCCTCGCCGGTTCTCATCTTTCCCCTCACAACGTCCAAAAGTCCCGTCTCCTGTAACGCCTTCAACCCAGTCTCGAGATGCAAATCCAGCGTTCCTCCCTGACTTCGAGCAGATGGGCCCGCCTCCGCTTCGTACACCACACAAGGGATGGAGTGTTGTTGCAAGTATCGAGCGAGGAGGAGTCCAGCTGGACCTGCTCCAATGATCGTGATTTGGTCCGACATGGCGAGAGCGAGGGTGATCAAGGTGGGCGGTGTGACGGTCGTGGTAGATGCGAATGGTCCGTGTGGACTGGGGAGGACATGGAGGACGAGAGTAGTCTATATATATGTCGTCGAACGGTCGGTGTTGATCAAACCGAATGTGAAGAGATGCCGACTCTGAAACGGTGCGTTTTGGCCGAGGGGTGGGTATCCCCGCGGCTGAGCAATGGGCAGCCCCACCGAGCCAAGTCAGACGATAAACGGGCAGCGATGATGACGATCTCGCTATGCAAACACATGAAAAGCACTCAAGCAGCGTACTCAAGCAGCGTCGTCGAGCACAGATATCTCTCGCCCGGCCGCAAAGAAAAACCCATCCAGAGAACAATGTGGCAACCGCTGATAAGGTGATACATCGCAGGCTACCCAAATCAACAGTCTCCCATCGAAAGCACAACCATCTACCTCCCTTAGAAAGAGATAGCGGCACCTAGACGACGTCAATCCTACTCCAATGCACCAGCTGACGTTCGACTCACCCCTTTGCTTCTTGTCTCCACCGAGCTCAAAGTGCTTGCATCGCTTCAAGGAGAGCTGGTGCTTGGCCTTGCACGAGGTGCATTCGAGTCGGAGCACAACCTTCTTGGTCTACACGTCAGTGGGAGGTCTAGCACATTTGAAAAAGGTACATACAGTCTTGGCCTTCTTGTGGAAGACTGGCTTGGTCTGACCTCCGTAACCCGATTGCTTTCCTGCACGTCAGCCCTTTGTTTCCCAGTCGGACATGTTGTCGAGGCGGAGGTAGGGGTCGATAGACAGAGCGGCAGTGCCACAGGTGGGAGAAGGGGAACAGTCACTGACGGTCATATCGTCGCTTTCCCTGGGCAGCGAGCGAGTCCTTTCCCTTCTTGTATTGGGTGACCTTGTGGGGGGTGTGCTTTCGGCACTCCTTTCCCTTGCAATCTAAATGTCAGCGCCAAAGTCCATGCAACGAGCTAAAATAAACGTACAGGTTCGTCGGGTCCTAGAAAGGGGTGTGGTTAGCATACACTCTGAAAAGGTTTCCGCCTTGAACATCTTCGTCCTCCCAATCCCTCTTCCACAATTTCGGCATGACTTCTCCTTGTTCTTCTGCGCAGTTCTCCCAACCCGTAATTCCACCCATCCCACTTCGCCATAGCACTCGCCACTCCTCTGTACAGCTCCTGCATCCACCTCTACGCACCGCCCAAACCGGAATAGAGACTTACTTGGGACTAAAACCGTCAGCTCGACTCTTCACATCTCAACATCGCTCAAAACTCACATGTTGACCCTATAATGCAAAAGACACACAAGAAAGAAGAAGAAGAAGACGCATCAGCTACTATGTTCCCTTCCCACCTCTACACCGTGTGCCCGACTCACATTGTGCTAGATTGGACCTTGTTCTTGAAGATTAACCAGAAGAACGATACATTCACCTAAACCTACAAACCACACCCCGCCCAGCATCGCTAGAGTGAGGTGGCAAAATCGCATAGTTGAGTGCCGCGTTGGTCGAAACGCCGAGAAACTCCGGACTATATGGCAGGTTGGCATAGTAATATTTGGGTGTATAACATTAAAATGATTCCGTTTTATCCCAAATTCGATTTGGCTGGCTGGCAGGAGGGGGGAGGGGAAGGTGTGGTTGCTGCTCGCCGCCGTGTATTGAAAGCTGTTGAACACATCTTGCACAACCTTTCCATCCATCAAAAAGTGAGTACACATACCGCAGGGTTAACTGTATCGTGCTGACGTGTAGAGCCAAGATGTCGTTCGCTCCTCCCGAGGCTCACCAGCAGTTCCAGGTTAGTCGATAGTTCTGTTTTGAGGAGGAAGAGATGGGTTGAGACTGGGAGGGATAGGATGGGATGTCTGGGGGAGGAGATGGTCAAGAAGAGGACAGCATGGACGATCATGGGTGAGAGGGAGAGAAATGGGTGCTGGACGTAGGGAGGGCTGCAGAAAATGGAGGATGTTTGGCGCTGTTTGGAGTCGTCGAAGTCTTGTCGAAGGGAATGTTTTAGCTGACCACCGTTTCTTCCCTTCCCCTCTTGTCGACTATCGCCTATACCATTTGCATATCACGCCTACAGCACATTCTCCGATTGCTCAACACCAACGTCAAGGGTGGAGGAAAGATCATGTACGCCTTGACCGAGATCAAGGGTATCGGACGACGATACGCCAACTTGGTCTGCAAGAAGGCCGATGTCGATCTCAACAAGCGGTACGTTGCACCTTGCTTCTTCCTTCCCATCCACTTCCCCCTCCTACCAGTGTCTTGTCGATCTCTCTTTTCTCGCCACGCTATCGCTCCTGCTCCAGGCGCTGACGATTCAGAGCCGGAGAGCTCAACTCGGATGAGCTTGAGCGAATCGTCACCATCATGCAGAACCCCGCCCAATTCAAAATCCCCACTTGGTTCTTGAACAGGCAAAAGGATCTCACCGACGGTAAACACTCGCACACCTTGTCCAACGCCATCGACCAAAAGCTTCGAGACGACTTGGAGCGATTGAAGAAGATCCGATCGCACCGAGGTCTGAGACACCACTGGGGTCTCCGAGTCCGAGGTCAACACACCAAGACTACGTATGTCGCCGTTGGACTGAATGTATTGGTTTTTGAGCTGATGTGTGTAGCGGTCGACGAGTCGGAAAGTCCATCGCTGGAAAGAAGAAGTAGAGAGGGGGTTGCGGTGTGTGTGTGGTAGAGTGGGTGTTTATGCACGACATTTCATTTGGCACTGCATCGGCACGGCGTCGTACTCGCGCTCGCGCTTGAGCATGAGCTATCTGTTTGATTTTCCCTTTGCTTCGTCGAGATTGGAACGGGGGAGAGGCAGCGGTAATAGCGCTGGTGGAAGGTGATTGTCTGCTTGCGACCGCCAGTCGGTCCATTCCATTGCACTTCGTCTCCACTTTGCCCTTCGGTCTACTACTCCAAGTCGATTGACTTTGAGTCTCTCCCGATGTACCAGATCCTTGTACATGCTCTTGCATATCCTCTCGACTGACTGATTGTACGGTCTTTATCGTCGTAGAAGGAGCGTAAGGCAAACATTATGATCCCCCTTACTCCACTCGCTTTGACCCTTCCTCTACTTCTCACCTTTCTAGCCAATGACCTACCTTCCCGACGACAACTTCCCAGAGCCGATGGGTCAACTAGTAACACTCTGTGAACACTGTTCGGCAGAGCATAGGCGCACCCATCATGGACGAGTAGGGAGGACGGTACCGGGTGGTCCATCTTGGATCTTGGAAGAGATTGAGGCGGGAAGGAAGGTGAGCTAGCTCCATCCCTCGTCAGCCAGAAGCGAAGCCTAGCGGCCCCTCGGAAACCCAGAGCAGTTGTCGCTGATGCATAGGGACCATCCGACTGTGGTATTTTAGCCAGGGTTAGCCAGGGTTAGTACACCCTGGCTAAAGAGACGAGGCGGGCGAGCGGAATCAATTGGTAGATAAGGGGGGAAAAACGTGGGATGGGGCATGGATGGGGCAATGATTGACGTTAGCCATTTAACTATAAATCAGACTAAGATATCCGCTGCTCTACTCGTATCGTCCATCTCTTGTTTTGACTTTGTCAAACTCGGTTTCTCATCCTCGCCATGTTCCAAATCACTTCAGTCTTGCGGCGGAATCGTACGTCGACCGCAGCTGGACTGTTGTTATTCGCAATAGTCATCTGCCTATATAGTGGGTCGCCCGAGCTTCTGAGACGAAGAGGAAGAATACCGTGTGATCCGTGAGTACATATATCATTATTATTATGATGATGCCGCTTACCGACCAGCAACGCACAACCAGGCTGGCCACATCCGTCCAAATTGTACTGGCAGACAACCAATGCCGAGTGTCCAGGAGAGGATCTCGCAGGCAGACTACAAGAGACACCTCCAGAGCTGCAATGGGACCTATTTCCCGAGTTTCGTAACAAATCATTGGCGAGTTTTAATAATATCATAACCTTTAGGCGGGCGCTAATGATGTAGCTCATATCTGGGGACTCTGTAGGACGTCAGCTGTTCGAGTTGATCTGCGGTATCATCGGTGCCAAGCACGATGGCGCGTCGCCGCCGGGCTTTGATTTCGTTCCATATGGAGGCTCGTCCCAGTGTCACAACGAGCACCTTGGGCTGCGCGTGGCACAAATACACACGTACGGACTCGCCAATACGTCCGATCCATATGTATACGACATTGTCAGTCGAAGCTATCCGGGCGGTGTGGACTTTGATGGACGTAATCGCACCATCCGGTTCTTCAACACGACGCTCAAAGGATATAAACCCGACTATATTCAGCTCAACGCGGGACCTTGGGATTTTCGAGTGAGCCCAGGCGTCGAGGGATCCCCCGCGCTGACCGCAGTATTGGTTCGTTCGTGATATCCTGGAGAACAAGAGGCACGAAAATCTCAGCGATGAAGACGCAGAGACTTCTGCTGCCGTGGCTATTGAGCGATTTGAATTTCTGCAAAACATGTTCCCAAAAGCCAAGCTTTGGTACCTCCATCCACGGTTATGGAACTCGGACGACCTGAGTGTGAAGAAGATAGGTACGTCCGGATCGGATCAGATCAGACGTGGAGCATTACTGACGGAGCAACAGTTGGCGACAAGTGGTTAGGCGTCAAAGAAGGCGATCCGCCGCTTCCCGACCACCGTTATCCCCCGTTTTACACCTATAACCGGCAGGGCAAATACCGCGCGACAATGAAGTTACGGCTAGAGCAGGCCGGATGGGACTCGCTGGATGTAAGCTACGAATGTGTACGAAGTCTGCTGACGCCCACAGTACACAGTCATCCAGCAGGTTATGCATCGCAGTCAATTCGAGCATGATGACGATTTGGTCCATCCGCAATACAATGCGAGAAGAGTCATGGCTAACATGTTCCTCGCCAAAGTGAAGAGGCATGTGCTGTGGGGAGTATAGGGCGCAGGCATTAGGCGGGAACCTCTCGTGAACCGGGTGGGATGAAGCAAATGGGGCCAGGGAGTCCGGCGCTGGGGCCATGCTTTGGCACCGATAGCATTATTGTTTGCAACAATTCGGACCGCGGTGGACCTTGTACGAGTTTCTTTTTTTGGGAAATCAACGCGATGCATTGAATTTGACGTACTCGCTTGTCGCAGTAATCCAGCTAGACCTCTAGCTGACACTCGCACCCAGTGCTATCGCAAACCGCTTTGCTCGCATAGCCACTTCGCCCCGTTCTCCCATGACCGTCAAGCGCAATACCACCCCTTCTAGCACGCTATCAGTTTTGTCGAGGATAGGGTAGGGTGTCAACTCCCATCTGCCAAACGCATAGTTGAGGATAAACGTCTCTGCCCTTTGCGTCTCGGGTGATAGAAGCCTGACCACACCTTTGACTGAGGGTTTAGCGCAGGTCTTCTCTCAACCTGACTCACCTCGATATATCTCAAAGTTGAGCTTCTTCAGCTGCTCCTCTAGCTCTTCCCTCTTCACCCCGATAATGCCTGCTTCTCCACCCTGCACATTCCCATCCTCACTTGCCGTGCAAGCGCACTCTTCTCCATCCTCATGTTC
>JALPCD010000560.1:0-10428 GCA_026538415.1 Cryptococcus sp. GC_Crypt_1
ATCTGGATGCTCCTCGCGCCAGGCATGTATACCTCCCTCGAGAACTACAGACCGGACGCTTGTGCACTGTCTCCTCTTTAGCTCATCCGCCAGCCAGCCCGCGCATCGTGGGCCTCTTCCCTTGCTTGAGCTGCAATGAAAGATCACCAAAGGTATGCCGTTGGTCATTAGGAGTCCAAGGGACGAAGAGCAGAAGGGGGGGTTAAATGAAGGACAAAGCTCACTGCTGTAAGAGCTCGTACAACGAAGGTAGGGTCTGGAGAAATGTCTGAGCGGGAAGGTTGACCGCTCCAGGGATCATGACATTGTTTGGGTCATTCTACAAGAATCAGTGGGTAATCTCGTTGGAGGGGGAGAAATGATGGTGGACAGCAGAACTTACATCCATGTCGGTGCGACGCACGTCCACCACCAGATAATCGCGACCGGCCAGCTTGCGTGAGTCACGCATGAGAGCGCTCAGCTCTGTCACGGTCAGCATGTCGGGCGTCGAGACGGATTCTGACATCTTTGCAAGAGTCCAAGAGTTGAGTTGAGAGTTCAGGCGAGTTCTAGAAACGCCAGGCGATCACAATAATAATCAAATGACTTTGGTTCGACTTCAAATTCAACTTCGCGTGGTAAAAGTCTGAACAGACACACGTCCGTCCATCACCTTGTCCTGGTGTATAACTCTTGACTCTGATTCATATGCTTTCCACCATCGCAAGACCCCTAAGATCCAGTACAGACAGGCTCTTCCACTACCAGGCTATCAATCTTGCCAGACGACAATCCTCCCGAACAGCCATGATCGACCCATACAAGCCGTTCCTCTCGCCCATCGCCCCTCACCCAGAGTTCAGCCTGGATGGCCCCGTGGCCCAACAGCCCGACTGGACAGCAGATTTGGACCTCGACATGGTGACATCGCTTCTTCGGCACTCTGAGCAGCCTCGACTGAAGGTGCTGGTGCTCTATGGCAGTCTTCGTGAGAGGTACGTGACTCGGGCCAACGTCTAGCTGGCAACACTCATACGCACAGGTCTTACTCGCGTTTCATGGCTTATGAAGCAGCTCGTATACTGCATCGGATCGGCTGTGACGTGCGAGTGTTCGACCCTCAGGGTCTTCCGATGAAAGACGAGAGCTCTACCGCTCATCACAAAGTCGAAGAGCTGCGGAGGCTGAGTACGTGGAGTGACGCGCACTTTTGGTGTAGCCCAGAGCAACACGGCAATCTGACAGCCGTGTTCAAGAACCAGAGTGAGTCGACGTGATCCATTGATAGACTTTTCTGACCAGCAGTCGACTGGATACCACTCAGCGTTGGTTCGGTACGTCCGACTCAAGGCAGAACATTAGCATTCGCCCAGGTGAGTGATACATGTCGTGGCGAAGAGGGGTAGAGCTCAATCGTTATAGGTCAATGGCGGCAGTCAATCCTTCAACACGGTCAATTCTCTGCGCATACTAGGTCGATGGATGAGAATGTTCGTCATACCGAATCAGGTCAGTACATGAGATCGATGCATATCGAGAGTATGCTGCTGACCTATAGTCGTCACTACCCATGGCGTGGAAAGCTTTCGACCAGGCGGGACGACTTCTACCCTCTTCCAACAGAGATCGTCTGGTGGACGTGTGCGAGGAGCTCGTCAAGGTATCCGTCATCCTCCGTCCCCATTCGACAATCCTGGAGGATCGTTTCAGCGAGAGAAAAGAAAGAAGGGCAAACGGGAAACTGTTGACACAGGCGGAGAAGGAGAATCTTCCAAAAGGTCAACCTGCCTGAATGCTCGGTGTACCGATTCACAAACTCGATCAGGAGACCTTGTAGCTGGTCCTCACGAGACATGGCGTGATCTGCGACCTGTTCACGTCGACGCGATGCATATGGACAATTACCGGATCTCATGCTGGTTATAGGCGACCAGTATCACTCTACGCACAACCATGGCACGGATGAGGGAGACTCAAGATGCAACCCCACTCGTGGGCCGTTCAAAGATGGATCTGTGACGTGGAGAGGTCGACATGAGGCAGCCTGCCAGCCGCCCGGTCAAGGAGGATGGAAGAAAGGATGGTGTCAGCGAAACAAGTTTGCGAGACATGCTCCTGTTTTATCCTCTCGCCACCATGTGAGTCACTCGCCGCCCATCCACCTCGTCGTACCACACTCACAGAGCAGTGGCCGATCACCACCGCGTCGCTTCCTCAAGCAGCATGCGACTCGTCGTCTACCTTGTTGGCATCTCCAGTGTGGCTCGGGCAGCGCACTTGCCTTTTGTTCGGCGGTCACGACATCATCAGATACGCCAATCTCTAGACGCGCTGGAGGATCGAGCGGTGATCGCTATCAACATTGCCTCGGCGACCGGAGGAGGACCCAAACTCTCTGCTGCTGGTCCAGCATCGACAGGGTCAACCTCGACCGCTGTACCGACATATTCCGTCGCTGGTCCGCCCACCTCCTCTCAAGCGGGAATGGTCGGTCTGCCTCCCGATATCTCTGCGCACGCGGTCGCCCTGGCTTTCGGAGGTCATACAGCCCCCAGCACCGCCGTACAAACGACCACCATCGCCAGCGCCAGCGCCAGCTGGTCCGACGGTTCTGGCGGTGATAGCTCGGGTCAAGATGCAGACGGATGGGTTGCGGCACACAACAGCTTTAGGAAGCAGTATGGCGCAAAAGATGTCGTATGGGACGCTCAGCTGAGCGTCAAGGCTTCGAACAATGCCAAGAAGTGTGACCAGAAACACTCGTAGGCCCATATACAACATGAAGGTGGGGTGGGTTTGAGCTCATTCAACACCAGGAATGCGGGAGAGAACATCGCTTGGAAGAGCGGTGGGTCGTGGTCACCCATGGACGTGGTGACGTACTGGATGACCGAGTCTTGTACGTCGATCCTACCTCCCCGAGCTGACTGATAGCGCTGTACGACTGGGATAGGCCAAGATATGAAGGTATGTCACGGCTGCAGATATGCAGGCAGGAAGGCTGATACGATGCACAGACGAATGGGGACACTTCAGTCAAGTCATTTGGCGGGTGAGCAGGATGAGCTAGTCGACCGGACGAGACTGATGTTCAGGATACCCAGAGGGTCGGCTGCTATATCGCCAAGTGTGGTGTACGTGTGCGATAATTCTGTCCGGGGTACAATCTGATCTGAATAGAACGGTATTCAAGCGACCTGCGAGTATGATCCAGCTGTGAGTATTCTTATCCAGGTCGAGAGAGACTAGCTGATAGACAGGGCAACTACGTCGGTATGTTTCGGATCTCCAAGTTTCGCTGGATGGTCGATGCTGATGGTCTAGACGACTTTGCCAAGAATGTGAAACCGCTCGGTACAGCGGCCCAGTAGGACTTGTCCTACTCAGGATCCGAGATGGAGGATAAAGATGGGCGGTATACCCAAAGAGTAGCCTTGGAAGCGCGCGTAGATACCCCCGCTCGTCGTATACCATGCATGTATATTCCTATCATCGACCAAGTCCGAGGTCGAGGCGCTATCAAGTCGCAGAGCAGTCGAGCAGCTGGATGCGCCGATGCGGGCACCCAAGATGGAAGGTGCCTGCCTACTTTCTTGGTCGACTGGATCCGCTTTCGCCTCTGCTGCTGGTACCACCTCGACTGCCGCTCCCGCTGCTGGTACCACTTGCACTATTCTTCTTCGCTCCAAATCGCCTCGCCAGCCAGTTCGCATACCAGGTATTAGCCTTCTGACCCGTCAGCCTGTTCTCCATATACCAGCTACCCCCAGGAAGCTCACCCCGCCCGAAGCAGTCTTCTTGGTCAGCATCATCCCAAAGAAAAACGCCGTCATCCACAGATAATAACTCGGCAGGTGATACAGTATCCACCCCCGGACACTGATCAGACCTGGAATTTGTAGACCCTCGACGGCAGAGATGAGGAGTCGCCAGAGCCAGATGGTGAGGAGGTTGTGCCAGATTGTCATTCGGGCGGAAAAGGCAGACGAGGAGGAAGAGGGGGAGACGAAGTCTTTGCCGAGGTGGTGGATGGTCGAGATGAAGAGGTAGACATAGACTGCCATGTATGAACCGGTCGAGCCAAGCAATCCTGTCCAGCTGCTGTGTCAACAAAGTAGCTCAGGTGGGGGCTTACAAGAGGAGAGCGAGGACTCCAGCAGCGATAAAAGTCGTAGTCTGGTCGGTGCCCTTTGACATTCAGCGTTTGTACCTCGAGGAGACAAAATTGACTGGGACTCACCACAAAGCTGTCAGGCACTACACTCTCCACGACGCTTGAAACTTGATGGAACAAGCTATCACATATCCAGACCGCAATCGTATCCTTTGGATTCTTCCTCTCCAGCGTCACAAACATCAAAGCTGGCAGGACAAAGCTCCACAGCGCTCCGAGGTGGTATGTCGTGTCGAACGCAAAGGCCGGGATGACCTCGAACAACGATACGACCACATACACCGTCAAGATCGACTTGACCTTGTACGCTCTGGTCTCGGACGAGCCGAAGCCGTCCTTGAGCTCGCTGGTGCCGAGGTTGTACAAAAAGACAAAGGCGAGGAGACCAGCCAAAAAGTCGAGAGGCCAAGCGAAGAGAGGAAGGGTGCTGTTATCAGCGACCATATTCTGAAGCATGTTGAGGCAACCCGGGCTGAGGTACTCACGATTGCAGGATACCCAGCCCGACGAGGAGGACGATAAACTTGCTTGCTTTCGAAGTAATGCCGATCTTCTTCAGAAAGCTCTTTTCGACAAACTCGAACAATGTAGGATTATAGTCCTTCACCTACGAAGTCAGTCAGCATTGCTCCTCCAGCTGCGTGAGGACCAGCAGACGTACGTATTTGTCCAACGCTTTCCACTGCCATCAGCACGTCTCGGGCCATTGATTCCGACGATAGTGCTCACCCCTCCTAGAGCATCTGCAGCTCCATTGACAGCCTTGCCCACTGCATCGCTCGCCGTCTTGGCCGCCTCTGCCGCTTTCCCAGCTGCTTCGGTGGCTTTCTTCTGAGCTGCCTTTGCCTTGTCCTTGGTCGAAGAGGTCGGTCCGGAGCCTGAACCTGAGCCCGAGCTGGATCGAGACGACCTAGAAGACGAGCTGGACTTGGGTTTGGGCTCGGATCCCATGTTGCGGCCACAGGGAAGTGCTGTGAAGTGTTGTGAAGTGCGAAATTTCAACGGCGGACATTGTCGTGTTCATGGTCGCAGAGGAGGTTCAGTAGAAAGATGAGATGAAAGGAAGGTTGAAAGGGGGAGACCAGCTCGTCAACAAAGGACGTTTCGACAATTTACGTCACGGATTTCACCTTGATAACCAGCTTCGAAAAGGCGAGCATTTTCGGCGCCTATACAGCCCGAGCTCTGTAGCAGCAGCTTGCGATGTGAACCTGTGATACATGATAGGATGCAGGTCATAATGCGAGGCTACATAATATACGTCGTTCGTCTGTCGTTGGTGAGATATGATACAGTATCGCCTACCCATCCATCTTCCCATGCCCATCTATAGCTCGCTCTTCGAGACCTTCTCGAACAGAAACATCACTCGTCCGATCTTACCCGACTCTGCGATCGTCTGCAGGTTATGTTGTCTCCCGCCCTCCTTGGATTCTGCGATCGCCTTTCCTTTCCCTTTGCTCTTCTCCTTGCTCCCTCCCGAGGCACTCGATGTAGCTCGTGAAGAGATCGACTTCCGCTTCGTTCGCAGCTCGACCTCCCGTTCTTCCTCGTCTTCCTCGTGACTTCCCTCGTACTCCTGGTCCTCCTCGTCCATCGAGTCCATCGCCTTGTCAGAATCGGACAGTTCCTCGTCCTCCTTCTCAATCTTGATGTCCTCCGCCTCCTCGGCCATCTTCTGTTTCTTCTCGTTGAACAGCGCTTGAGACAAGGCATTATCGAATTCCTCGTCAGAGTAATTCCGCAAGTCATCCAGCCCATCGTCCTTTCTTCCGATCCGAGACTTCTTCCTCGGCGCTTCATCCATATCAGAGTCCACCTCAGAGTCTGCAGCAGCCATGTCGAGGTCCTCTTCGTCCGAGACCCCGGCCGAAGTGATGGCGCTAGTTTCCCCTTCCAAGTCGTAGTGGTCCCACATCAACTCATACAAGAGCGTGTCGGCGACGACGGAAAAAGACGATTTCTTGAAGCTGTCGATATGCGTCCAAGCTTGCAGTGCCGCCAACTTCTCTTTTTGCTCCTTTGCGGCCTGGATGTCAGCACCGAGAGATTATCTCTAGGAGGGGTATATATTCACCTTTTTCAGCATCTTGCGAGACTGCCATTAGCTTCGTCGTAAATGTAAAGTGGAGAGACTCACAGGTTCAGGATTGTACTGAGAAGCAGGCTGGAATTTCGGTGCGTCATCGTCACTCCTTTCCTCATCTCCAGAGAGCATCGCCTCTCCATCGGGAGCCTGATCGGCCTTCATTTCCAAACATTCGCAAGACAAGAGGTCATCTGGAGTATCAGCCTCCTTCAAAAAGCCCTGACAGAAAGCACTGACGGGTTTGACATCCATCGGTATGCAGCTTCAACCGAAAGAGATCCCTGAGCTCCTGGTGACTGAAAGCTACCCGTCAGTTCTGCCTCTCGACGTCGACATACAGTCTTTGGTTTTCTCCGCTGTCGAATTTTGATCCAGCATCTGATCCGCTAGTCCAGTCTTGGTGATTTGCCGCTAGTCGTCAGCCTGGACTTGCACTTTGACTCACCTGATAAATCTTCTCGTCGATCGAGTTGGTCAGGAGAAGCCGATAAATGAAGACTGGCTTCGTTTGACCATCTCTAGCTGTCAGCACAATTATCGGGATACCACCCACCGGTGGATCCGAGCCATGGCCTGGAGATCGGTAGACGGATTCCTAGACGTCAATAATCAGCCAAGTAGCATGACCTACCAGTCGCTATCGAAGAGGATCAACCGTGATGCGCTGCCAAAGTCAGCATCCACCTAGAGAGTTGGGCTCTTTTTCTCACCCAATGAGGTTCAAACCAACTCCCCCTGCTTTGGCACTGAGCAAGAAGACAAAGCTATCTCCCCTCCGACCCCGATTGAATCGATCGACCAAGGATAATCGTTCCTTCTGGGCAGTCGAGCCGTCCAGTCGCAAATAGGGGTATTTTTTCGCCCGACAGACCTCCTGGATGACATTCAAGGTGGCCGTAAAGTTGGATACGATGACGACTTTCTCGTCCGTCTTTGTATGGATGGCATGGAGCATCCGATCCAGGATGGAAAGCTTACCTGCTTGTCAGCTCTGCAGGCACCTTGCCGTGCACTCACCACTAGCAGTCACATCGTAGTCACTCATACCGGCGGGTATGTCTTGCAACGCCGACTTGCCGAGCTGTACAGCCTCCTCGGAACGGCCGCTATCATCCTGCTTGTTCATACGCAGGATCTGGGTCGTCAGTGGATCCTGGCAAAGTAGCAAGTCGAACTTGCCATTGGCGAATTGGCAATCTTCCGCATTGCGTCGACTACCAATCAGCGGCAACACGTTGACAGAATCGGGATACGCACTGTACATCAAGGCACTTTCGCCTCGCGAGACTCGACTGAAGACGTCTGTGTTCATGATTCTCCCGTACGCTTTGAGCTGATGTTTGGTGGGCGCCACAAAGACCACATATTCATCTGTGCGTCAGCACGATACTGGTCACAAGCTTGCCACAAGCTCACGTTTAGGCGGAAGATAGTTGTCGAGAACATCCGCAGTACGTCGCAACACAAACTCCCTGGACAGCGCATTGAGCTGTCTGTCAGCAAAACGTCTGTCCAGAAGCTTGGACTCACCTCGTCTGCAGCCTCTCGTCCTTTCTCGACGAGAGTTTCCGGGCATCCTGGCGTTCTAGACTTGACGATGGGTTTCTCGTAATGCTTGACAAACTTGGGGTATGTACCCAACAAGCCAGGACAAGTGAACTCGACCATTGACCAGTATTCGCCAAGATCGTTCTGCACTGGTGTACCAGATAGGACTATGATCAGCTCGGGCATTTACGATCACTCACTGATTCTTTTGTCCGCTTGGAGCAGTTTGAAAGCTCGAGTCGTCTTGTTATCTTTCGACTTCAAGCGGTGACCTTCATCACAGACGATCAAGTCGATACCGTCGCCTATGAGGTGTTTTCTGATCAAGTCAGCCGAAGCCGTCCCAGTGGAGAGAGTGCGCACATGTCTTTGCGAAGCTGCAAGATCAGTATGCAGCACGTACCATACGAGCAAAAGAGCACCCACCCTTTCATACCCGATAATCAAGACGTTTTGAGCCGAATTGGTACGCTCATCGTCAACTAGTCGCCAGTCACATCAGAATCATTGCTTACGAAGTGGGTCACGGTATTTTGATCGCTTCCATCTGCTGCTACGACATTGATATGGGCTGGTGAGATCCTGCATTCGTCAGCGACGACCCCAACCAATAGAGCGGAAGACTGACCATTTTCGGAACTCCGTCTTCCAATTGGCGACCAGTGACACGGGACACACAACGAGCGCCCGTCTGATGCTGCACCATAAGCTTTACTCATAGGTAGCTGTGTTCCCACTCACACACGACCTTCACTGGCAAGTGGAGATTGCTCTACACTGATCAGCTCGACATTGACGAGTTCTTTAGGGATGGGCTCACTCAACAAAGTGTAGATCAACGCTATGGTCTGCAAAGTCTTGCCTAACCCCATCTCATCGGCCAAAATACAGCCTCTGGAGTTCGCCCCTGTCATCCCCATGACGCAGTTGTACATGAACTGGTATCGTGAGCTAGGATCAGATTTCAGTGCGAGTCGCTCACCTGGACACCTTTGATCTGATGGTCTCTCATCTTCAATGCCAAAAATGGGTCCAGCACGACGTCCACCACATGGGTACCCCTGAAGGCGGTCAGCAACAGATGTCAGGAACGACATTTGAGCTTACTTCTTCTCCGCCGCGGCATCTGGGATCCGCTTCACCACCACTGATTTCTCCCCATACGGATCATGCAGAGCACCTCCCCATTGCATCCTTTGCGCCTTGCTCTTCTCCCCCATCACCACCTTGTCTCCCTTTGGCTTGGACGACGCGTAGAAGGACGTAGCAGCGATGGGTCGTACGGTTGACTTCGAGGAAGAAGCAATAGGTATGTTCTCTTGCTCTCGAGGGGAAGGATCGGCAAAGGAAGTCTTGGTGTTTCCTCTTGGCGGTATATATCCAGAGGTTGGCTGAGGGGCCCGTGTAGATGTGGGGGTTCTGAAGGGTTTGGCGAAAGTGCAAGGGACATAGGCGGACGGTAGAGCAGCAGCTTTGTTGAGGACCCCGGTATTTCCTTTGAAGCTATCACGTCAATGGATTTGGACTAGCTGCAGGCACTTACAACTTCTCGTCGACTTCCAGGTCGATCTCGATATCATAGCTCCCAACGCGGTATTCATTGCCCTCAGCTGGCTTTTCCCCCGACCAAGCGCAGCTCCCCATACTGCCCATTAGGTTTTTCCAACGGATACCACTCACGAGTCGCTCGTCTCGTTGATGAGATACATGCGTCCGCCCTCGAGTTTCAGACATGCGTCTCCGTCCCAAGTTTCTGCGCATCAGCGAGGTTCTGCAGTAGATGAAGGAGATGGTTACGCACTGTGCTACCATTAGTTAGCAATGTTCCAACCTTTATTGCAAGATCAGGACTCACCTTCTTTGTCTGAGGTTTCCGCCTGTATTATTAGCCAAGGCTCACGTCCCAGGTAAGGACATGTGCAAGTTGGAGAGAAAACTCACCACTGGACCGAGAAGAAGAATGGTCCCGGTGATTTCCCGTTAGCCCGTTGAGCTCCTGCAGCACTCGTCTTGACAGCTCCCAATACTGGCTTCGGTGTGAGGTACATGTCTCGTTGGTTCGTCGTGGTGGAAGGTGTTCGAGCGGAAGTAGGGAGGAGCCGGACTCGGCTCAGAGGTTTTGGTTGAAGGTCGTCATCGTCCGAGGAGGAAGAAGAATCTTCATCGCACGAATCTGGAACAGACTGCTCCATTGTCGGAGGCACCTCATCGATGAGGTGAGCTAGCGACTTGGCCATGATGACCGACGAGGGAAGGTGTAGGTGCCGTTGACGACGAGGAAAGCGGTAGTTAGTAAGGAGAAAAAGCAAGCCCGCAGAAGATGATCAGTCGCGTCAACGAGACATCTTTCATGTCGGGTAAGCGGTGTTCGCCGAAACACTACGAGTATAGTTATGCGGGGAAATCTGGGGGCGGGAAAATCAGGACGACGATCGAGGAGAAGCCATCGACGGCCAGCTGCAAAGACCGACAACGACTCTCACTCGAAGCCCCTGTCGAGCCCTCATCACCGAGCAACACTTTCTCTCATCCTGTCGATATCGTCTGGAACGGCCATACGGCAAGTCGACGTATCTTGGTAGCCCATTTCAGAAATCTCTTTCCAAAAAGGCCCGACTTGGAACCCTCACCGCGT
>JALPCD010000561.1:0-10421 GCA_026538415.1 Cryptococcus sp. GC_Crypt_1
CCATGTCACCCCTTCCTTGACGCTTCCCCGCATACTTCCTCCTTAGACCTCGCTGACTGTCTAGACGAGTAGAGCGCCCTCGACCATCTCTCGGAGAAATAGAAGGAGCTCAAAAATGTCTACAAGGAACGCAAAGGAAAAGAGGAAGATTTCTAGTTAAGGGGATAGGCGTTTTACGTAGAAATAGTATGCAAACCCGTCTGACCAAGCCGACTCTTGCCCTTCCTTCCTTCGACTATATCACCCTCAAAAAAACCAAAGCAAAGCAGAAAAATGTCCATTCTCATGTCTCGTGACTATCGTATATATATATCTTTTCACCTCGCTATCAAAGCAATCCCACACTGAATCAAAATGCTGTATACCACATCTCGCGATCCCATCCACCCAATCTCCCAATCCCCCACTCTCCCCTCTACCTCTCTAGCTCTCCTGCTGACTTGCCCTCTTCTTGGCCTCTTGCGCCTTGGCAGCCGCCCTCAAGCTGCTCGCACTCCCCATCTTCTTCATGACCGCCTTCTCCTTCGCCTCTCTCTGCTTTTGTGCCAACAACTCTGCCCAAAGCGGATTCGTCGGTATCCTTCCTACCAGCCCTCGCAGTGTCTCCATCCTAACACCGTCAGCCTATACACCACACCACTCGACCACAATGCAAACTCACCAGATATCCTTATCCTCCTGCTTGTCCGCCCACAGCTCGATCCCTTCCTCATCATCGTCAAACTCCAGCCTGAACGATCTGGGCCTGACCTCCGTCTCCTCTTCCCTCATCCTCATCGTGATCCGACTGACAGGCGACCCTGCCCTCTTGCCACCTCCAGCGCCTCCACCAGTCGATTCTTCCGCATTGAGGTCCGTGACGGCGGTGCATTTCCGCAAACTGATCGAAGCGACATGTTTCTTGGTCACCTCGTTGATCGCAACCAGGTTCCCCCCGATCACCTTGAACAGTCGTCTCTTGGGATTCTACACCGTCAGTCCAAACTCCACAACAGACGACTCACAGTGCAATCGCCCCCAGACTGTGTCAAGACCCCTTCATGATACTCGTGCTCCCACCAGGCATGATGCCTTATCCCCCTCAACGCATCGTCTACACAAGCAGGCAACTGATCCTGCTGCAGACCAGGCAGCGGCGGCAACCTAAAGATTTGCAGCGTAATCTTCCCTATCGCCTTGCGCTCCCCCGTCGAACCCGTCTTGGCCATCGAAAAGAGTGGGTACCGAATCTCGAGCAATTTCGCATCGCACTGCTTGGCAATCGGCTTGAAGGCGACGTGCGTCTTGGCGATGGTGATCGACTTGATCTTCCCTCCAGGCTGAGATGATGTGACGCCAGATCCACCGGGTGCCGTAGCGTCTTTTGGGAAATAGTCGGCCAGCGTCTGCGTCGGAACAAGGATGGGCGTCACCGGTCGACCAATAATCGATTCGGGTCGTCGAGGCTTTCGAGGCGAGCCGAAGAGTCCTCGAAGACCGCTTCCCGTCTTGACGTGACCAGGAGGATGTAGCGTAGGTGCAGGTGTGGTTGTCGGAGCAACGTTGCGCTTGGCATGGATAAGGCTGATGATATGCGGGTCGGTTCGGATATCCAGCGAGAGCGAAAATTCAAAGCTCGACGTCTCGACCCTGTTGTCAGTCTAGCCTGACAGTTGATACGTACAAAGAGAACTCTTGATTGACAGCGACACTCGATCCAAGCGTAGCGTATGGCGTTCGAATATAGTCGATGCTGTTGTCCAATGTAACGCAAAAGTACGTTTGCTGAGCGGGAAGAGGCACCTCGAGAGCTTCGATACCGAGTACTACAGTCAGCTAACAGTTTGACGACAGACTCACCCTTGACAAAGATTGTCCCGCTGGCCTTGCCGTTGCTAGCTTCTTGCTTGCGGATCTCTCGCAGCTGCGAAGCATGCTCATTCTACTGTCAGCTCATTGCATCAACGTTCGACTGACCATATCAGAAGGCCGCCTCAGAGCTTTCCAAGCTTTCCCAGCGTGCACATCGCCAGATCGTCCATGTCCTATCGGTCCATACGAGGCCTTGACCACTCGACGCTCCTTCACCTTGTACGCTCGCTACAATTAGCCAAAGTCAAACACAAAGTACTTACATCTGCACCGATATGCTCCGCCTCTTGCCGGAACGATTCGAGGATACCGACCTCATCATCGTCTATCCCAAGCGTCAACCTGGTGTTCTTCTTCTTCGGCACCTGCTCGTCAGTACTTATAACCTTCTAGCCGACTCACCTTGACGTCCGACATTGACAAGCTCCTCCTCGACCGTCTACTCCCCGTACTCCCCACACTCCCATTCGAAACCTCCCTCTCCTTCTCTCTCCTCTTGGCCATAATCGCCTCTTCCCTTCCCTTCATCCCTCCGACCTTGCTCTCTCCTGCCATCTTGCTCTGAACGGTCGACACCTGCACCTGCGTCTGCGGCTTCAAAATCGCAGCATCCGAATTCGAGCTAGCACTCCCCGTGATCCCCTTGACCCCGATCAACACGTCCAACCCCGACTTGTGCTCGCCTATCAGACCATCCTTCGATGTCGCCTTTAACAACTCGTGCGCCGAGAGAATCTGACCTCGAGGCTGTAACGTCGGTCGGGTCGAATCCGTCGTATGCGCCTTGATCATCGGTACACCTCGTTCGGTCGAGGGACCGATGGGGAGAGACTGCTCGGCGTGTCGAGGAGGCATAACCATGCTGACGGGTCGAGGAGGAGTTGGAGCAAGATCGGCGTAATGCGAAGATACACCCATGAGCGCTTGCGAAGATCCTCGTCGAGAGATGGAGCCATCGGCGAGTCGTTGATTGATCGTCTCTCGTATCATCTCTCTCGAGATTCGCTGTCGAACCCTTGTCGTCGTCGAGTCGCTACCAACAACCTCTTTTCCACTCGTACCAAAATCCTTGGCCGGCGAAACAACCGATCTCGAACTGGTCGAAGTCGACGTTGAACCAGATAATCCTTCAGACTGCTGAGAGCTAGACGACGTGCTGATCCGACTAGCTGCTGATGTCGATGCCTTGACGGGAGAAGCGACTCGAGCAGTTCTAAAAGTCGGCTGGTCGACTTGCTGCAAGCTGATCTCCTCAAACTCGAGCGATGGAATCCGATGAGGCGAATCGGCCTTGGGCTCTCGCCGGACAGGCGGAGGTGTCAAAGGTCGCTCAACCTCATCGTCTTCATGATCGGTACCGTCGGTCGAGCTGCCCGAGACCGATCCAGCGGTGGGTACTGTGGCGACTTGGCCAAAGAAGGGCGAGGTGAGGCCGATGAAGGGAAGAGAAAAGCGAGACTTTTCTGGCGACTTGGCAGAGAGCTATATCTTAACGCATGTCATTCTTGAAACGATGCAGACTCACCAATTCCGGCTCGACTTGCTTGGTGGGCGAAGCAACAGGACTCGGCAGATCGAGCTGTTCCGGCAAAGGAGGCCATGACTTTTTGGGCGTATCGGTAAGAGTCTTCTCATTCTGATCGTCAGCCTCAACCTCTAGCCAGCACTAAACAGCCCGACATACCTTTCGAGGGGGACTGATGAGGTTGCTAGCCTTTCTCACCCCGTCAAAGCTGATGTCGAAAAAGTCCTCTTCGTCATCCTTATCAGCCACCTGCTTGTCCTTCTCAATCCTCGTCGAGACCTCCTTCTCCCTCACATCCTCTTTCAACGCCAGCTCCTTCTCCCTCGTCTCCTTTTGCGGCAAAGGCGGAACGACGTTGAATAGATCCCTCGACACCGCAGGCGACCTAGGCATCCCCAATCCCAAACTCTGCGTCGCCAACATTCTCGCCGCCTGCATCCGCTCTACATGGCTCGTCCTCCCCAACGGCACCCCATCCTCGGATCTCGACCTCTCCTGCTCTGGCGCCAACACCCTTGTCGCCGTCTGCAGCGTGATAAACGGATCCGGCAGAGGTCCAACTTGAGTCGCTCGAATTGTCGCAATCGGCGCAACGTCGTATGGCGTAGAATAAGGCGAAGTCGGAAGAGACGGCTTGGCGACATGACCATTGAGAAGCATCTGACCGTCTGATACATGAGGGATGGCCGGTTGAGCGATGTCGAGGTGAAGAGGCCGAGTGTGCGCCTCGGCAGCTCGTTCCGCATGATGAGATCTCCCATAGGGGATCCCAGCCGAATCGACGTCCATCCCAGCCCGTTCCACACTCGCAAGTAGAGGCGTAGTCGTCTCTCCCAGCGAAGGCGTCGACAATGCAGGCGGCTTGTCATCTACCACACTGAATGATGGCGCATCTTCGAAAGCAGGAGTCGAAATCTGAGGAGGAGAAAACAACCCCTCCGCAATAAGCTCGTCGACAAAGTTGGCGGTAGTCGATTCGTCCGGTGCTCCATGGCCATCATCCGTCTCCCTCTCCACCGACGCATTTGGCGAATCCGGATTGACCACCCTCAACCTCGCCAACGAATCCTCCAAATCCTCCTCCTCCCCCTCCTCGACGCTCTCTCCATCCGACCATGCCGCATCCACCTCGAAGCTTCCATCTATGCTCGCTTCAGCCGACAAGACGTCGAATTCCTTGACATCGGGTACCGTTTGGAAAGTGACCGTCTTGGCGAGCTTGCTTGGCGAGTCGAGCGACAGTTCCGAAAGCTCTCTCGGTCCTTTGAGTCGACGAGAAGGGGTCATGGACGATCTAGCGGGTGTCGAAGTCGAGGCGACAGTCATCGGTTGACCAAGCGGGGAAGGTCCAGCGCCCAGCGTACTCGCCTGCAGACCTCGAGGAGGCGAAGGAGTCGGCGAGACATTGGCCAATCGTTTCGTAGGCGAAGAGGAAACTCGTCGTCTAGACAGCGAAGTCTTTCGAGGCGAAGGCGAACCAAACACATCGTCACTCTCCATCGGTATCGTCTTGGGACTCGGTCCACCTCCCACACTATCCCTCCTCTCTCCCGATGGCACTCTCTTTGAATGCAAGAAAGGCGACTTGCTCACATACTCGTTTTTGGCCAACCTCCCCAAACCCACACTCGGCCTCCCCTTCTTGCCGTCCGCTCGCACATCGGGTGAATCATTCTCCTTGCTCCCCGAGACACTCCTCTCCCCCGACACCTTCCTGTCCACACCACTCGTAGGCGGAATTACCACCTTTCTCTCGGATGAAACCCTTCTCGTCCCATTCAACGCCGATCCACTCCCACTGGGCGTTCTTCCCGGCTTCCTCGTCGCAGAGATCCCAAGCCCAATCGCAGCTTTCGGTGTAGATACCGCTCCCATTGCCTTTTCCGGCGAAGCACCTAGTGCTCTTGACATCCTCTTTTCATGCACCACACCACCATGATCCTTGGCATCCTGCCAAATTCCAGCAGCTTGTTGACCTTGCACCGTCGTAGGCGATTTGAAAGGGGAGTTGGAAACCAACGAATTCTTCGTCACATGCTTGAAACTCGAGCTGGTTCGTCTGGGCGAGGCGGCATCTCCAGGCGATAACAACAGTCCAGTCGGGTCGGGCGAAGCATGAGGAGAGGGTTTGAGAGGAGAGGTGAGACCGTCACCTGTCCGTTTGTTGATTTGAAGGGGAGACCACCCTTTGGCAGACGAATGAATGATGGAGTTGCGAGAGGCCGACGAGGTCGAGTTGGGTGTAGCGTGTAGTTTGAGTCGATTGCCGGTGGTGGAAGGGAGAGGATGCGAGTGGGGTGAAGCGGGAGACGACATGGTGGTTGGCGAGGGGGGGATGATGTTCGGGATCGGTATTGGCGGAGGTCTGAACATTGTCAACGAGAGGTCCAGCAAAAGGGGATAGCAAGTGTCGAAGTATGGATGGATGTTGACATACCTTGGTCGTCGAGGGACTGCAATGGGAGAGATCAAAACATGCCCTTGGTATGCGGATAGAGATGGTGGAAAATCAACCAACCCAGAAAACAACAAACAATCCGCTTCTATATCGTTCTTCCTCCTCAAAGTCTCCTGTATACAGTTGCCTCACTTGTCGATGTCGATGATTTGCTCGTCGTTGTCGATGGTCGTGGTCGCTATGTCGAGTGTCGGATGTCGAGCAGCGCGTAGATCGATGTTCTAGACAAATAGCGGCGGTGTGGTGTTTGTTGATATGGGTCCAAAGTAAAGACAGCCGCGCCGTCGCTGAGTGGGCGGTGGGTGGCAAAGAATGAGTGCGATGACGGCATTACGGCGTTACCCCTTTGCACCCAATGCTGAATGTGGCACCCCTTCTCAGCCCTACTCGCATCATGGATATCTTGCATGTAGACCTGTCTGAACCGTAGCATAGATCATTCGTCGTATGTACACCCTCTTCTTCAAGCAGCATTAAGACCAAGATCATACCTCCATCTCACTGTCTCTGTCTAAACGGTGACTTCCTTGACACCATTCGTCACATCCTCAACGGCCTCGTCCCCTCCCTCATCCTCGGCAGCGGCAAACCCTCCTCGTCCAGCGGCAGCAGCAAACGAGAACCCACTCCTCGTCGTGCTCTCCTTTCTCGCCGCTTGCGGCTTGGCATCGACCGCAGGTGCCGTCTTGCTCCCCTTAGCCAACTCGAATCCGTCCTCACCGATCTGCTTCTCTCCTCGTCGTTTCCCCTGTCCAGACCCATTCTGCGCAGGCGTAGGTCGAGCAGGCGGAGCTTGTCGGCCAGCGAGGGCAGTAGCAGAAGGAGTAGGAACCTTTTGACCGGTCACTTCAGCCATCGCCTTGGCTTGAGCATCTCGGATCGATTTGGCCCTGTCCTCGAGCACCTTTCGGTTGGATTCTTCCTCCTTTTTCGCGGCTTCCTCTCGAGCTTTTCGTCGTTCGGCATCCCGAGCTTTCATCTTTTCCACAGCGGCTTCTTCCTTAGCGGCAGTGTCTATCGGCTTGGCAGAACCAAAGATCGAGTCGTTGCTCGCTCCGGAAGGAGTAGCGGGAGAGGCGGGAGAAGTAGCGGATCGAGGGGCGAGTTGGAGTTTACGTCGTTCGAGGGGTGCGGGAGGTTGTCGGGGGCCTAAAGAGAAGTCAGCTTGATCCCTGGTGCAAGATTTTGGACCCACTATCACCACCGTCGGTGGATGGAACGGCAGAAGTCGCTCGAGAAGATCGCCAGTCGGATCGCTCTTCAGCAGGCGAGGCAGCACCGCTCGAATTGGGCTCTTGGGCCACGACCGGCGTCCTCAGCTTTGTTCCTCGAGACCACTGCACATCAGTCACCTCGCTCTACCTCTTTCCAGCTTCGGTACCACTCACGGTGTTCTCGGTATCGGCCAAACCAGGACTCGACTGTCCCGACCCGATCCTATCCCCACGTCCCATACCCATACCCAAACCCGTCTCCTTGGCCTCGGCCATGGGTCGAGCGCTCCTCCACTGATCCGCCCCATCTGCCATACTAGCCTCTCTGGCAGGCATAAACTCTCGTTCTCGACCCGGACCCGAGCTGTCCCTTCTCAAAGCACTGGGCGTAGGCGGGACAGACGGCGTAAACCTCGCTCCTCGGGCAGCGGACCAATCTCGTTCGCCTCCACCGGGTTGGGCGGCATCGTTGAAAGAACCTTGTCGTCGAGCTTGAGGAGGGGCTTCTCGAGCGGGAAGAGGTCCAGATCGTCGCCATTGAGACGCTTCGTCGGCTACAGAGGGAGCATAGTCTCGTCCTCCCTTCGATGCTACTTTGTCAGCGCAACTCTCATCACTGAGAAACGGTTTGGTAGAGGGCCGTAGACGTACGAGGCTCAGCGACAGACAGCCGAATGTTCCTTCCACCCAAATTAGATCCTGACAACGCCAACGCACCCCTCAACCCATCCGCGTTCCCAAACTCTATGTATCCATACCCCTTGTTCTGCCCCTGAGGATCCTTCATGATCCTGACCGAGGTAGGCTGTTGAGCCGAGAAGAACCCCTTGATCGACTCGTCGTCCGTCTCGAACGCCATGTTTCCAATGTGGGCAGTGTAAGGCGGTTGAGTGGGGAAAGGGATCTCTTCTCGAGCGGGTCCACCGGCAAACGCTGCTTCATCAGCAGATATCCTAGCAAAGGTTGGAAGGGGTGTACTCACACGATCGGGCACCTCGATCAGGCATGGCGTCGAGGTATCCGGGTTCTCCTCGTTGAGGCATCGAGCTGGGATCCTTAGGAGCGGCTACACTATCAGCAGCAGTACACACATCACCCATAGTGACGTACGCGCAGTAGGAAGGTTGTCCATCTCGTCGGCCCAATCTCCGGTCGCTACACATCAGCTCAACTTTACACTATCCTTGAGCTCGAACAACTCACCAGAGTCGGCAAAGAACTCGTTCAGAGCCATCTTCTGCATCTTGTTCTTCTTGGGAGCTGCATTTCGAAACGTCCAGTACAGTCCGGTCGAGACGGTAGAGTTGGGTTCAAAGGGTGGAGAGCGTATGACGAAGTGGGACGAGACGTGTAGAGTAGCCAGAAAGAAAGTTGGATCAGCGAGATTCCCTCTGTCACAAGCAAGGATTGACTCACGCATCTTGCTTTGTTTCCTTGCGTTTTAGCTGTCTGCTGTGTTGTTGGGGGGTTTGCTGAATAGTCGAGTATACGATGGGTATGCTCGGTTGACAGCAGTGTAATGCTATATGAGCGGTGGTCAAAAAGTGTAGCAGAGGAAGCGGAGCGCAAGAATATCCAAAACACCTCTTGAGAGCCAGAGTTGGGTGGCAACAATGCCACATCACTATCACAACAATACAGAACAACCATATGACCTCATCCCATAGAGTCGAGAGGTATATCTATTAGAATGCTCTCTGCCTTTGCTGGACGACACCTCAAGCTAGACATGCATCCTTCTACCCGTACGGCAAACTGTCAAGCTGAAGCTTTCGAGCAGCTCGCCAGGCAGTGGATTAGGTTTTGACAGTAACACCGATCATGGTGTCGACAGCTTTCCCTCGACCGGCTAGAGCTCCTTTCAGCATTCACCCTCACCCCTCACTCGTCTGTCTCTCACACTATGATGTCGAAAGGAGAGGGGTTGACGAAACGTCGAGATGGAATGCGAGTGAGTGCGAGGACCGGCTATGAGACTGACTAGTAGTGGTCTCCATCTACCTTGAGCATCTCGACCATAACTTCACCACTCCCGCAACCCTTCACATCTCCCACCTCACCCACCGCTCGAACACCACACCACTACTTCTCCCCCGCCACCACAACCACCTCGTAAACAGCTTCATATCGACATATCGACTCGCTTCGACATCCCGATCCCACCACCCGACCAACGCTCTTCCATCGCTTTCTCGTCAACTTGCACCTCGCCCCTCGCTGAGACAAGATGGGAGAACCACTCATCGGCAAATCGACCCTCCCTCGACTGTGGCTCCTCATATGTCGGATCTGGATCATCGTCGCTCTAGGAGCACAGGTCATGGTGTTTACCACGCTGGTGATGCTCATAGCGAACGATCTGGACATTTTCCAAGATACGATGGGTGAGTCGGTTTGTTTCTCTCCCTCCCCACTGGACTTTTGCATACTCGCTCTCTCCGTCCGCAAAGAAATTCTCCACTACCCTTCGCTCGTTGTTTTTGGCTGTCGGACTGCAATCGGTGTACTCATCTCCCTCTCACGTTTCTTGAACAACGTGGAAACTCAGAGCTCATAACAGGGACATACCTCGGGAACGATGAGCTACGATACCCACCTGGAGATGCAAACAATGGCTACGTCAGTGAGTCATCTACCTCTTGCTCCTCTGGTTTCTGTCCCGACCTCTCTTCTTCCCGCTCTGGGAAAGCTTTGGCAGAACGGATTTGAGGATGCAGCTGATGATAGACAACACCAACATCCCTAAACATCTCGGCGGAGCAGTGTGAGTCATGCTTTCCTTTTCATATTAGCATCCTTGGCCATCTCCACCAGGTCATCTTTTCCAGCCTGATTCGGCCGCTGGTCTTTTTGTCAGAGAATCTAATAGCAGATTCACCGCTGCGTTCTACATCTCAATGATGTGCTTTGTGATCATCTCCATTGCTGCCGACCTCTTGTACGTCGCTCGTGCCTCCTCAACCCTTCTTACCGCCTTTCCCTCATTGCATATATCTCTAGTACAGCTGACTTTGCCCATATCCTCGGTCTAACACAAGGATAGCGGTGTATTGCGCTAGCTGACGTACAGCTGGAAGTTTCCCATCGCCAAGTCAATTCTGGGTGAGCAGGCCTCGATCAAGCGCAAAGTGGTTTTGGGTGACTGACGTTCAGAGATGGTGTTCGCCGTTGGACTCTGGACTGAAGCCAAAATGACCGACATTGAGTATTTCTGTGAGCTTCCTTCTGTTCTCCCTATATCGCGACACCATCCGTCCGTCTCGCCTGCTCATTTGTCTTTAACCGAGCAGGACTGACGAGCAGTCTTGATCGTGAGATGCTTACCACCAAATCCAGGCATAGAGTATGGTGTCGGTGCTAACGACGTACAAGA
>JALPCD010000562.1:0-10391 GCA_026538415.1 Cryptococcus sp. GC_Crypt_1
GAGCTGTCCGACCGGTCCTTTCACGTCGCGACCCATTCATCATTTATGAACGGATCGACCAGCTTCTGAATAACAAATGTGCTGCGACTTCGCGTTGCCAGTTTGAGCTTCCTGCTCGTTGTCTTATCGCTTATAGGCCGGCCATACTTGAAAGCTCGTCCAGACGTATAAGACTGTTGGATCTTTTCAACATCTCCCCTGCTTTTCATCCAACATCACATCCCCTCCACACTACTTATTGATTATTGGCCTCAATGTCTGCCTCCTCCAATGATACCGCTGGCACATCAGCCCAATCTGAACTCGCATCCACCCGGGATACCCTCTGGAAACCCATTGGCGAATTCCTCGATGCATGCACCAGACTGGAAGACGCCTATGACGCGAAGGACAAGTTCGACAAGACCTCGCTCGACGCCTTTCAAGCGTCCATCGAGACGATGATCGAGAACCACAAGAAGCGATCAGCAGCAGCAGCAGCATCCAATGACACCATGACTTCCGCCTCATGCTTTAAAGTGAGGGTCGCAACGCAAGCCCTCGTTCAACAGGCCTCGTGGATCCATGACTATCTCTCGAAGAAGCCGTACTTTGTGGCCGAGACAGTCGATCAAGGTGGACTGATCGTCAGAGTGCCTGACTCCATCCTCATGCTGCAGAGCCACGAAGTCGCCGAACAGGGACTGGGACACCTTTCCCGTCCAGGCTGCTTGACCCTTGTCGACATGACCAACGGGACTATGCCTTTGTCAGAGATACTCACGCAAGACCGAAAGGAGACTGGGAAGTTTGCCGTCTTTGTCGCCAACAAGATGGTCCATCCTGCTCCTCCCACTCTGGCCGAGTCGATGACTGGTCGATCATCGTCCGCCGATTCGGAGAATGCGACATTGATCGATCTCGAGCAGAGTATCCTGCTGGGCAACGGGCTGTTTGAAAGGTTGACCAAGGCGAGCGACGAGCTGGCTTGATCCGAGAATGACGTCGATTCAGAGAAGAGAGGGGATGAATGCGTGATGACCGGGCGAAGGAACTCGGCGACTTTCAGCTATGGACACTCCCTTGTCGACGATAAGCGAGGTGTAGGTCAGCAGGAGTAGTACAGACAAAGGTGATATGCATGTCGAGTGTGTATCGAAAAGACGTCGAGAGGTTCTGGTGAGGGAGGAGGGATGGATGACCTTTGTTCCTCTTGTCCTCCCTCCCCTTGCTGGTTGCGACGTGTCGCAGGTCTCCTGGGACAGAACCTTGAAAGGAGTCTTGTGCTTCTTCTTGCTTCTAGACCATACTACCCTCCTTGGCATGTACTCGTATTTAATATATAACTAAGACGACCCACCTCGACTCTCGTCTCTCCTCCTTTACTGCTCACTTCTCCTCCACTCGCTCCAGCCGACTACACACGAACGAGAGTATCTCACAACGCACCCAATTCAATGGACACCACATCCACATCCACATCCACATCCCCATTCACCCCCACCGACATGCCGTCTACCTCTCCCTCCTTCCAACAAGGCGACAGTCGGTCTACACTCTCGTCCGGCGGCTCGCTTCAGAGGAAGATGGTGGCAAGCCTGAGAAAGATGCAGGATTTCTTGCAAGACGACGTTGCTGGAGGATGGACAGACGTCGAGGAGAAGTGGGAGGGGCAACGACCTCTATCGGATCCGGATGCCTCCAAGTACGTTGATGCACTGCGACAGATCGTACCCTCGGAGATTACAGGGACCGCGGTCTGGGATGCCAGTCTGGGACAACTCGCAGTCGCTCTGAGGGTGCCCAACGACACGACCTCATGAGCCACCTAGCACTGTTATCGTTCAGTCACGTCAAGTCTCGACTTGACTCCGCATGCATGGTGGAGCCATTCGACAACTTGGCCGCCAGTCTGGACCACTGGGCCGATGTTCGAATCGAGGATCCCATGAAAACGGATCAAGCGGAAACTTGCGTTGCGGAACGTTTTGACGCGCTTCCTACCGTCAAGGGCGATCACGCGCAGGGATACAACGCTGCCAGGCAGTCGCTCGACACTGCGTTCAATGCATACAAATCTCTACAAGGCGAGGAGGTCATTCGAGACCGGATCACATGGACCCAGGAGGAACACAAGTCCCAGGTCGAAGAGTCGAGCTCTCGGGTCAAGCGTGTGATCACGGGTCCGCTTCAAGCGCGAGTCAAAGCTGAGTGGAGCGAGGATGGCGAAGGTGCTGATGCTCTCGGTCCATATCTGCGAGACCATCTCCTTCTCGACAACGCTATCTGTGGCACATACCTTGAGGAGATGTCGAATCTGCTCAAAAGCGACCAGCCCGAGAGCGACCAGCTCGAGCAAGCATTGCTTCAAACCATCGACAAGCTCGAGCAAGCCATTGGCAAGTCGTTCAATGACATCTCGACCGCTTTCGAGTCGTACTCCATCCCGCCCAATGATGATCATGAGACCGCCCTTCAAGGTGAGCTCTCCAAGTGGGGTTCATTCAAGCCGTATGCCGAACACCTCTTCACCCGAGGCGCCACGTCCGACAGCGCCTTCTTACTGCCGTCCGACGTGACCCTCCTTCTTGGTGCGACGCACGAGCTTGCCGACTTGCACGAGTCAATGAAGCAGCTCATCTCTCAGGTGTCGGTGGAGACCCAGTCTGCCTGAGACGTACGCATGTGGGGTTGATGGCACATGTGATTCGCGCGAAGAGGGGCGGCAGATGACGAGATTCAAGATATTCCTGTTTATAGGCGACATGTATATAGGTGAGGATGTTTGAGCGTGTTGCCGATGACCCGTGTGGATGGGCAAGAAGCAAGCACCCGGTGTTGCTCTCGTATCGTCATTCATCGTAAAATACCTCACTCTCTATCCAGCGACGTCCACCCATCCATTCTCATACGCTCGTCCATCACATCCCGTCCATGGTCTAGAGCACTTCGAGCAGGTCGTTGCAGTATCCCCGTGCAATGTCGTCTATACGAGATGCCGCCTACCTCGAGTAAAACCAAGACTCTGAGACATCAGCGTGCAGCAGTTTTCACGACTCACGTCTCTTTGCGCCACCAGCTTCCTCCTGCTGTTGCACCTTGGACAACGGTCCACCTGCTCCCCCTGCGACCTGCTGATACGCCGGCATGACACCTTGACCCGCCGCCTGACCTCCTGCTGGTCCCCCTCCACCTCGAAGCGGCTTGGCAATCCGACCTTGATTGTATCCTTGTGGCTGCTTTGCTTGCGCTAGACAAGTGAGCTAGACCCAGGGGAGGTGGCCGGAGATGACTCACCGTCAGTAAGACGAGCCTGTACCATGGCCATCTGTGCCTCGTATCGCTGGTTCCTCGCGATGAGCTTTTGGTCGGCCGCATTGAGCAACGTCTCAAGGTTGACGATCCGGTCGTTCCTCGTGTGCACCTTGCGCTCTGCCGTCGCAATTTCCCGCTTGAGATGGCTGTTCTGCTCCACCAGCTGCACATTAGATGACATCGAAGACAGATGTAGCAGGATGTGTACTCACCTGCTTCTGAACCGAGTTGAGCTGTTCCAAGTTGTGCTCCAAAAACTCCAGCTTTCTTTGTTGAGCTCTCGAGTTGGCCGAACGAGCAATCACCTTGTACTGCTCCTTGACCTCGTCCAGCTGCATCTCCAGCTCGACCACCTTTTCGCACCGATTCTGGAGATCCTTCATCAAGCTCTTCTTGATCATGTCAAACTCGGCGAATTGGATATCGTGCGTTTTGCGGTTTCTCTCGAGCTCTTTGGCGGCATTGGCAAACTTTTCGTTGTCGGTACCAGCAGAAGCAGCAGTCAAGGCTCGCTACCTTGTCAGTATAGATCTCCTATAAAGATACTCGTGACTCACTGTGAGCTCCTCGTTGGATAGCTTGTAACTCTCCACATGGCTCTGCAGACGCTTGATCTCGGTCGCTCGGGATTCTCCTTGCTCCGTCAGATTCTTCACCTCCGCCTCGAGCAAGTCCTCTTGGGCGGTATATCGAGCTTCAAATTGTTCCTACCCGGTGAGCTACATCTTTCGAGGCATGGAAAAGCTCACCCTGATATCGGCTATCGCTACGCTCTGACTCGACGCCGTCTTGTCTGTAATGTCAGCTTCCGCTGGGCGCCAGAAAAAAGGCTCACCAAGAAGCTCCTCGTATTGAGACTCTCTCCTAGCCAATGTCTTTTCCAGCTCCGCTCGTCGTTTCGCCTGCGTCTCTCCCTCCTCGTGACTCGTCCTCAGCCTCTCCTGCAGATCGCGTATGAGATCTTGATTCTCCGCTAAAGAAGCTCTGATGAGTTCTCGAGTCGACTCGGTGATCTCCGCTGCCGACTGGGTTTCTCGAGCGGTATCGAGATTTTTCAGAACCTGTCGAAGCTTTTCGCCAGCAGAGTCGAGCACGGCACCGCCCTAGACATTAGCATCAGTCGTGTTGTGAAGTGGCAAGACAGGTGTCTCACCATATCGATCTTGCTCATCATTTCGTTGAGCATCTCCTGCTTCCTCTTCTCCTTCTCCTCTTCCTTCTCTCTCGTCTGAATTTTCTTCAAGTCGTCTATCCTAGCCTTATGATCGTCAATATCCCGTTGCAGCTCGTTCATCTTGTCCTTGTACGTATCCAGGGTAATAGTAGCGTCCTTGTTTTCCGATTCGAGCCGAGCAGCTGCAATACGCAGGTCGTTGAGCTCTGTCGACATGGATTTATTCTCCTGCTAATTAGCAAAACGTCTCGATCGCCATGGGACAAAGTTGCTGACGTTTGACATGGCCACCTCTTGCTCCTTGAGATACCCAATCTCATCTCGCATATCCACCATGACCTTCTCCTGCGATGACAAGGCAGATTCCTGCTCGTCAGCTGATCGTCTCGCAAAGTTTCGTCAAATAGCTCGCCTTCTCTGCAAGCTGGTCACTGAGCTCATTCTCTCTCTTCAAGAACTCTTCCCTCTCATCCTTGTCCATACCCACCGAGTAAGCCGAAGGGGTATCCGGTCTACTCTCCGAGAACGCAGACGACAACAGTCCACTAGGCGTCCCCATTCTGCTCGGCGTACTAGGATATCCAGGCGTCGAAGGAACAGGACTGATGGCCTTTCTCGCAGCTGTCGAGGCCCCGGTCCCCGACTTAAGCGTCTCCGTCAACGAAGGTGTCCAAGCCTCCTTGTCCACCTTTCCACCACTTCGCCACAGCTTGACTTCTTCCTCCAGCGATGCGGCGTGTTCCCGAACAGCGGCGAGCTCGGCGACAGTCTTCTTGAGCAGTGCCTTGAGCTCGGTAGGCGACATTTCGGCGTTGACTCGAGCTTTGTTTTTGATCGATTTGGCTCGCATACCGAATCGGAGGGTGGAGAGTGTTTCGGGCTCGTTGTATGTCGCTGGGGAACAGTTGATGATCAGGGTGGTTCGACTGTTTCCTCCGAGCGATTCTTTCCATCAGCGACATCTTTCTTATCGGCTCACCTTGAAGGATTCGAGTCAATTTGGAGTCTCGATAAGGAACGTGCGATGACTACCTCATCAGCCTTGCATGCAGCAGGGATCACGAATCACTGACCTTGCCATCCGTCAAGGCATTGATGACCATCCCCAGCGCTGACAGACTCTTGTTGATCTTCTTCGCCTCCTCCAAAGTCTGTCCTGTCGCACCAGTCTTGCCGACCTGACTAAATCAGTTTCCCCTTTCAAACGTTAAACCGAAAGACATGTTGGCGCACCTTTTCAGATCCAGCAAGATCAACAAGATATAGATTCCCGCTCTTCTGACTTCCCGACTCGACATTACGTTGATGGATGCCAATGACAAAGATAGAGTGTGATCTCGAAGATTCGGCATTCATATCTTTCGTCAGCGCTTTACAACCCCCAAGTAGGCTCACTCGTTGACGATGTTGCTCGGCTAGCGCCTCCCGCTCTCATGACCTTGTACACCTCTGCTTCGGATCCCACATAGATGTCCGTCAAACCTTTTACATAGACCCCTCTCGCCTTGTCTTCATGAATCGACAGATTGTCATTTTGAGCTTTTGTAAGCAAACACCTAATTCGGAGGTCGTAGTCACGTACGAGCTAGCAGATCCTTGATCTTCTCCATGTAGATCTCCATGTAGCTGACTTTGACGGTATACTCGATAGTCACATCGGCAGACATGATCGACGCAAAGATCTGTTCAACGATACGAGGGATCAAGCCTTTCAACTCGTTGTTCTCGATATCCGCTCCCTGCTCATCAGCTGCGTTCGGTCACTCGTGGCATAAAGCTGACCATCATGGCTACTCGTTAGCCTGGTAGATCTCATATACACCTTTGACTCACTGTATGTCTTTCCTGATCCCGTCTGACCATAACAGAAGAGGGTGCCGTTGAAACCCGTCATCACATCTGCCCAGTCAGCATCGCTCAGGATCACGCAATAGAGTCAATTGACTCACCTTCGACGATGGTCTTGACTCCAAAGTCAAAAATGTCCTCTTGTCTAGTATTGGAGTCAAATACGCGATCAAAGGTGAAACCTGCAGCTGTCAGCACATCTGCCAACCACGCACATGCAGGACGTACCAGCTTTCTCCGGTCCAGCTGTAAGTCAGCGTCACATTAGGTTAGGAGAGAGCAGAACGATGCTTCAGGTGAAGATGACGGAAAAGAAATCATGTGGTGACTTGTGACTCACCAAGCGATACGGCGTTCTTCATGGAGACGGTTGTCTGGCCATCCTGATAGTCTACGCATTCATCCGATTTCGCCTCTAGCTCCATGCGATTCATAGGTCGGAACCTGGCATGATCAGCCCCACATGAGTCACTAGCTGTGAGCTCACCTGCATACCACCTGCATGTCAGCTTTGTACGTGTAGCTGCGACAGTGGGCTCACCTTGATATTATTGCCCGACATGTCCGCTATTGCCTAACGGCACTGGGCCGAACGATCTTCCCGAGTCGAGCAGTATCCGCAGGGCCGAAGAGCCAGTCTCTGGACACTGATACTCGAGACGGAGACAGTGTCAATGTAGAGGTATAGATGTACACCGATGTCAATGACGGATCGCGGTGGGATTGTTGCATTGACCCAAAGCTGAAACACCTACCTCGTCTTGTCGCGTCGCGGAGCCGAGCAGCTTGTTACACTTTGGCCACCCGACCCACGTGGCACGGCTCAATCGAGATTTCCGACTTTTGACCATTGCAAAGCGCTCCATTTCGTACTCTTGCATCCCTCATCTTTCCAGTATCGTCAACAGACATGTCTAGAGCCAGCAAAGTGTTCTTCGGATCATCGATCTTCGCCAGTATAGGCGTGGTATGGGGAGTCCACTGGCTGCAAAAGCGAGAGTCCGATGTGAGCCCCCTTGCCCTTTTCAATAATCACTTCAACTGCCTACACACCTGCACATCCACATGTTCAGCTTGATTATCTGACCTCTCAAAACGCTGCATGCGGCCATGCGGTCAATTCCCTTAGCTGACGATACAGACAATGTACCAAGGCATCTTGAAAGACGACGAACGTCTACGCCTCAAAGCCCTGTCCACCCCTGCCCTTCCCTCGATCGCCTCCACCTCGTCGACACCGATCAACCACACTTCCCCACTGAACACACCTTCCGCCCCTATCAAGCAGCCCGCTGCGGTCATCGACGAAGACTGCGTGACGTGCGTGATAAGTCCACCGCCGGAAATGGTCGAGGCGCAATCGAAAGAACAACGAGCAAAGGAGAGGGAAGAGAGGTTGTTGGAGTACAAGGTGCAGAAGGGTCTGGGGGAGAAGTTGGGCAAAGAGCAAGGGGTGGACCATGAGCGAATGGTGTGAGCCAATGCCTCACATGTCGAGTGCAGATCATGGATGAGGATATAGCGGAAGTTGGGAGGAATCTAATGTTGTAATTATAGACAATTCGCATCTCACCCTTGCATCTCTTGCATCGCTCGTTGCTGCCACCGCATAGATTCGCAAGACCAGTGTAATCAATGCATTCGTTCATCATACAGCCCAATCTCCTTCTTCGTCCCCGTGTATCCCCTAAGACACGCCTACCGCCTTCTCGCTCCAGACTCCTCCCCACAAGCCAGCTCGTTCCATCATCCACCTCCATATGCGGAAAAAGTGCGGCTCGGCAGAACGAGAAGACGGCGAGGAGAAAACACAACACACAAAAACCAGGGACAAGGTCGGAAATCGAGAGAGGGGCGAGAAAGAGAAAAAGGGTGCGAGCGAGAGATCGGGGGGAGAGAGGGGGGGACGGGGTTATCGAGGTCGGAATAAAGGTTTCGTATTTGAGCGTTTGTACATGATTTAGCGAAGAGTCGAATATATTTCATGTCACTACTTGAAGCTCGTCAGCACAAGCCCGTCACGGGACAAGCGGTGACTCACATCGAGGCTGATACGCAACTGTTCCAATGGAATTGGCACAAACCCGTCAATCTCAATACCATCTTCCCTCAAAGCAGCCTCGGCGTGAGGTGGGACCAGTCGTCTGATCAAGTCGGGTCGAGTGGATAGTTCTGCTCATCAGCTCCGGTGCCATCTCACGCGTCGTCGAAACTCACCCTCTTTGGTAAAGTCAAAGAGCGCTGGCATGTCCTTTCCATTCGGCAGACGCGCTCCGTCCACTCGCAACTCGTCAAAGAACTCGTGTACCAATGCCTCTGGTGCGCTAAACGTCAGCACGACTCGAGCTCCGACGCAGATTGTCACTCACGTCAACCGAGCGGTAGGCGTGTACTCGAGCAGAGTGCTGATGAGGCCAATCGCATCGGCCGGGGTTCGAGGTCGGAACACCTTGGTGAACGGGTGAGGCTTGATCTGCGGGAATTTATGCTCCATGTAGTTGGGGTTCATCGTCTTGATTTGATCTCTCGTTGGCGTTCCAAGCACCTTGATAATCTCCACCAGTTGGTCGATACCCGACTCTCCAGGGAATAGAGGCTGCCCCAGCATCAACTCGGCCATGACACACCCAGTCGACCAAATGTCGATATTGGTCGTGTAGTTGGTAGCTCCAAAAATCAATTCGGGAGCTCGGTAGTACCGAGAGCAGATGTAGCTGACGTTGGGTTCACCGGCGACGAGGATCTTGGCCGATCCAAAGTCGCATAGCTTGAGAATACCGGTAGCGGGGTTGAGAAGGAGGTTTTGCGGTTTAATGTCTCGATGACAGATACCAACAGAGTGGATGTAGGCGAGGGATCGGAGGAGCTGGATGTCAGCCAATTCTTCACTGTGCTAGATCGACTCACCTGGTACATGTAGAGTTTGACTTGCAGCATGGGCATGCTTTGCTTGAGCTTCGAGTAATGTCGAGATGCCCTGTAGACGGTCTCTGGCACAAACTCCAACACCAAGTTTAGGTATACCTCGTCTTTCTGGGCAAAGTCAGCTGCATCCTTGCAAAATTATCAGGTAGGGAGGCTCACCTTGTCTCCGTTCGAGTAGAAGAAGGCTTTCAGGTCGACAACGTTGGGGTGTCCCACCAAACGCATGATTTGCAACTCTCGGTTCTACTCGTCAGCTCGATCGACACGGGGAAGCATCCTTCGACTCACCTTGAATCGCTTGTCTTGCAAGACCTTCTTGATGGCAATCTCCTGCTCATCCTCATGCGACCCATCGGCATTGTCCCTCTCTACATGATCAGCTCTCCACCTTGTATGGGTTAGGGGATGGTGCACTCACCCAGCATCTTGGCCGCAAAGACCACTCCAAAACTTCCATTCCCGACAACCTTGCAGTTGGTATAAGAGATTTGTATCTCGCTCCCCGTCTTTCCCGAAGTTGCAGTCACCGTGACAGTCCTGCTCGGATCATCGGCTACACCATCAGCATCGACAATAAACCCGACATCGGAGCACCACTCACGCGAGACTTTGACGCCGTTGACCAATCCTACTCCTGACATGTTGAAGAATAGCGCAGAGGGTGGTTGACCTGTATCGACCGAAAGCAAATTGGAGAACAACGGTCGGGTGAGAGGCCGAAGTGGTGCGAGAGGGTATGGCGAGAGTCGGGGTGTCATTGCATGGCACAGGTCGAGGAGTAGAGTATTGAGGGTAAAGCGAGTATCGAGAATCGTTGAGCGAGGCGAAACGAGTGGAGCGGAAGTTCGAAGGCCAGGTGGGTGTCGATATGCAGCGCAACGGGGGATAGGGGCAAGGATGGGAATTGAGCAGGTGAGCATCGAGGAAGGCGAAAAGGTTGTCGTCGGAGAAGAGGAGAACGAATGTCAGCGTATGATCTAATACACTTTGAGAACAGATATCTGAGCGAGAACAACCCAGAAGCCTCTCCGAGCCATATCACCTTCCCCCACTCTCCCAGCTCCGCTCGTTGCATCTGTCGCTCCCCGCCCGAGGTTCGAGCTCACACCCTCCTACTCGCTACTCCGCTCTGGCCTTCTAGCCAAAACCC
>JALPCD010000563.1:0-10375 GCA_026538415.1 Cryptococcus sp. GC_Crypt_1
AGCAGGCGTTCAAGGCGGTCGTGAGGGGGATCAAGGGGTACAAGGCGGGTACCTCGGGCAAACCGAGTGGGAGTGGAGGAGGGAGTGGTGGTGGAGGCAGGAGGAGGAGGAAGAACAAGGGGTGCGTGATACTATAGGCGAGTATCGAGCAGAACATCGGAGGTTTGGAGGAGCGGAGAGTGGGAGGGGTTGTGAGCGAGTAAACTGTCAGCATTACGATTGTCATACCTCACGGATACACGAACAGTAGGATAGAGCAAAGCAAGCGGCATTGAAGGGAACATAGGCATCTTGTATCGTCTCACATGTTATTCTTGGGACTATGGCATCATGGCAAGACATTGTTGGATACCTCTCTCTCTCCTCCTCTCGCTAATGATCAACGGTTGCATTACATATCGGGACCCGCTGAGCATATGATAGAAACGAGCAACTACGAGTACGCTAATTCAGACAACCAAAAAGAGACCCACATCCCATGTCTATCTTCCCCACCCTCCATCCACCTAGGTTTCACCCTGATCCTAATCCGCCTTGTGATCCGAGCTCTTGTCTCGAGATGCTGCCCTACTCAGACTGCGGATTACATTTCCAAACAGACCACCATGTTGACCCCGTCCTCGATCGTCATCGTGCCCACCGTGAAGCTTGTGCACGTTGCCCGTTCCGCCTCGACCGGTCGATCTGCCATGTTCTCCATCTCGAGAGTGCACCTTGGCATAGGCTTCTCGTTCTTCCAGAGTGAGCTTGGACATGTCGACATCGGATGGACCATGAACAGAGATATTCCCTGCTCCACCTTTTCCACTTGAGTGGCTATTCTGTCAGCCCACACTAGTCTCTGCCGTAGAGCATGCTCTGAACGTACGGCTTGGTGGCCTCCCCGGCAAGGTGTTTCGCTCGAACGTCCGCCTCGTACTTTCGTTCCGCATCGGCCTACTATTAGCTTCTCTCCTCCCCCACCGACATCAGATCCAAACCCACCTTGGCCTCGTCGATCGAATCTCGGTCCGCATCGTGCTCCTCCCTGATATTCCCCCATCCACCTCGCCCACCCGACTTGTACCCGTCATGATGCCCAGCCGGCGATCCTCCGTTGGAATGCGCCTCTGTACCCATTCGAACAGCCGACCTCGACCTCGACTTGCTCCTCGACATGTTTCCAGCTCCACCTCGAC
This sequence comes from Cryptococcus sp. GC_Crypt_1, assembly GCA_026538415.1. NCBI lineage: Eukaryota > Fungi > Basidiomycota > Tremellomycetes > Tremellales > Cryptococcaceae > Cryptococcus > Cryptococcus sp. GC_Crypt_1. The sequence continues at coordinate 1,179 of JALPCD010000563.1, forward strand.
CGGTAGAGTAGTTTCCGGCAGCTTGTCGACCTCGTTCCTCGGCGACGAGTCGGGCTTGCAGAGCGTCCTCTTTGGCGTCGCTGGCGGCGATTTGGGGGCCTCGAGAGGGGGATCGAATATTGCCTGCACCTCCTCGACCGGACGAGATTAGCTAGACGTCAGCATATATTCCACAATGCGATCCAAGTAGGGAAGAGGGATTTGAGAATGAAGACGAGGTGAAAGATGAGGGGCGTGAGCTCACTCGGTCGACGTTTCGATCTCGAGAGGCATCTCGAATTTCTCGTCCTCGCTCGACTCCATGCGGCACTTCCGGGTCGACACCTCGACTGGCAGATCTAACCAAGTTTCCCGCTCCTCCACGGCCTGTCGATATCTATCATCAGCTCACTCCCCACATTGACTCAACATAGCCACTCACTATAGGCTGTCTGCCTCGTCCGTCTTCGAGTTGGCTCATTCTGCCTAGAGAGATGAATCAGCACAAGGCGATGGTGTCGTCGAAAGCGAAGAGACGACGATTTGTTGTGACAATGAAGACTCGAGACTCCTCCAAAGATGGGCGCAACTTCGGGCAGACTCGACGGGGAGAGTGAGAACGATGCGAGGGAAGATTGTGATTGGATTGCCGTCCGGATGTAGAAGAGATGGTTGGTTGATTGATTGTAGTGACGAGAGGAAGAAGAAAGTATGGATGGAGGAGAGAAGGGATGTAGATCGGGATAGGCTAGTGGGCAAGGTATGCCGAGTCCAGCCAATTGGGAGATGATAATCCAAATGTATGGGTATGACGCGACGCAGCCAAGCTTTTCCTTTGCAACCTTCCTCTCGACCGGTCGCGGCTGCTTTGGGGAGGGAGGGAGACTTGGAAAAGTGGTTCTGAGGTGTAGAGATAAGAGCAAGCAAGCGTAGAATGGGGGGTAGGGTGGGGATGTGGTAATGAGTCCCATGTTGCCACCGCTTCCACCTGATTGGTCGTCCCCCTCTTACACCGGTCCCTTCCCCCCTCCTATTCGAGAACAGCGACGGGGTCCCTCTTCTTATCTTTCCAGCGATAGGCACAAACTCTTCCTCCGCCTTGGCTGCATCTATTTCCCCCCGACTGCTTGGACACGCCCGACAGAGCATAGCAAGAAGCCAAATCCCGGCTGTTCTCACGCCTCCTACTTCCACTCTGCCTATCTCACGAAAACACAGCCCGATCCCAAGAACGACAAGCACAGATCGGAAGAAGAGAAAAAATAAACCCCCGGCGACTCACTGTTCATCGACGGTCTCCTCTCGTAGCTGTTCGCAGACGCGTTGGGCGGTCGATTCGGGGAAAGAGCTCTGGAAAAGGCGTCGCGCAAAGAACCGAATGTCGAGGGCGCAGCGGTCGAATTTGTCGATTGGGAGGTTCGGCGATGGACGTCGGGTCGTACCGGAGACCTTTCGAGGTTGGTCGTGTTGGGTTGTACGGCTGTCATGGTAATGTGTGTGATGTAGAGATATAGAGGTGTATAGATGTTGAGTTCAAGATGTAGACCTTGTCGTGCGTCCGGGTCAGCGGGTTTTTTTCGCCAAGAGGTGTCTGTCGCGTCCCGGGTGGATTACCCGGTCATAACTAAAGGTGCACGTATATGTCGAGCTCATCGGTGAAGCCCTTCACGATGTGTATGTAGCTATGCATGTGTGAGCCGAGCCGTACAGATCTGCCAGCGTCGACGAGCAGTTTAATTCATTGATCGGCTTGGACAGATGAATGAGGTGGGTAGTGCGTTGTCTGTTGGCTGTTGTTGAGCAGCACGTCAACGGCAAGCGCCTTTTGATATACGAGTACCCTTCTTCCGTCCCGTCGTTTGTTCTGTTCGATCGTGTCATCTTGTCAGATGGATCTCTTCATCGAGCACAACCCCCCGTTCGAATTCGCAAACGGAGCAGGTCGGACGATGCATGAGCAGAACTGTCCCCAGAAGACGTGACCCCAGAGATAAGGTGACTCGAATGTCACATCCAATTAGATGCCGACAATCCCACAAAACTCCTCTGGCGATAAGGCCAGTGTTGATGCTCCCCTTTTGTCAGACTTCTCCCTCTCTGTCTCTCTCTCTCACTCCCTGCTGCTTTTTCTTTCGCCTTATCTCTCTTTGTCTCCTCCCTTATCGCAACCAACACACTCCTCCCAAGCCTCTCAGATTCATAATGACCTCGTCTGCTCGCTCTTGCTTCCCTCTCACCCTCTCTCCCCCATCTCAAACGAGAGTTTTCGATTTCCATTCTCCCCATCGGTACGACTATATCGAACCAATCACCATCTCGAAACCTCACCTATTGTCCGACGCTGCACCGGGTTACCGAGATACTGGGCGTCCAACGCGCTTTTCTCCCTCAACCTATTACATATAAACACGCTCGAGGGACGGTGAACGCTTTCTTCTCCCCGTTTACCCACTACCTACTACGCTTTTTCGACGGTTGTACCCATTCGCGCATCGACTCTTTCTTTGTGTGTGATCTGAAAAGATGGCCTTGTCGTATACCGAAACGAGTGGTGACCTCGTCTACACCCCAGATGGTGGAGGAGATCCCGTCCTCTACAACAATGGAGATATCGCATTCAGTGAGTCGAAACGAGACCCGTTTCCTTGGCACTGGAGAATGGGAATGGGCTAACGAGCAGTCATCGCCATGATGGCATTGGTGTGGATTATGATCATTCCTGGTGTCGGTCTCTTCTACTCGGGTCTGCTGCGCAGGAAAAACGCCCTCTCGATGATCTTCCTCGTTTGCATGGCCGTTGCTGTCGGTTCTTTCCAATGGTTCTTCTGGGGTTACTCGCTCGCCTTTTCGGATGGCGCAAACGCTTTCCTCGGTGATCTCAAGTACTTTTGTCTCCAAGGGGTCTTTGCCGACCCATCGATTGGATCGAGCCGAATCCCTGCCATCCTTTACTGCGCCTACCAATGCATGTTCGCCGTAAGTTTTGCCCCTTCGTCTCTCCCTTGATGAGATTTTTGACTGACATGAATAGGTGATCACCGCCGCCATCGCAATCGGTGGTTTCGCCGAGAGATCAAGAATCGGTCCCGTTCTGGTCTTCATCTTTGTCTGGCTCACCCTCGTGTACTGCCCCATCGCCTGCTGGACATGGAACGTCAACGGTTGGAGTTTCCTCCTCGGTGGTCTCGACTTTGCTGGAGGAACGCCCGTCCACATTTCTTCTGGTACTGCCACGCTCGCCATTGCCGTCTACCTCGGTAAACGACGAGGCTACGGTACCGAACGACTCGCCTACAAGCCCCACTCGACCGTCTTCATCATCCTCGGTACCGTCTTCCTCTGGTTCGGTTGGTTTGGCTTCAACGGTGGATCTGCTCTCGCCGCCAACCTCCGAGCCGTCCAAGCTTGTATCGTCACCAACCTTGCCGCTTCGGTCGGTGGAGTCACCTGGATGTTGCTCGATTGGCGATTGGAGCGAAAATTCTCCGCCGTTGGATTCTGTTCGGGAGCCATCTCTGGTTTGGTCGGTATCACCCCTGCTGCTGGTTACGTTGGAACCCCTTCGTCGGTCGCCATTGGATTCGTCACCGCTGTCGCTTGTAACTTTGCGACCAAGCTCAAGTTTGTGCTCAACGTCGACGAGACGCTCGATGTCTTTGCGACCCACGGTATCGGAGGAATGGTCGGTTGTCTCATGACGGGTCTGTTTGCCCAAGCTTCGATCACCTACTACGACGGAGTGACCGTGATCCCTGGAGGATGGTTCGACCACAACTACATTCAGCTTGCGTAAGTCTTACCGTTTCGCACTCTCCCATCTCGCCTGCCTCTAACCCTTTTGCTCTCCCCGTCGCATGAATTGGGACTCGCGCTGACGACTTTTAGATACCAAATCGCCGACATGTTGAGTGGTTTCGGTTGGTCTTTCGTCATGACCACCGCCATCTGCTGGGTCATGCACTTTATCCCTGGACTCCGACTCCGATGTTCAGAGGAGGCAGAGATTGTCGGTATCGACGACTACTTCCTGGGAGAGTTTGCATACGACTATGGTATGTCAAAGTCCTTACCTTATTAGTACATACAAGTGCTGACGCTTTTGCAGTCGGAGCGGACCCCGAGTTGCGATTGCACCGAATGGATTCCAAGCCTCACCTCACATCGGGCGATGTGCTCGAGCCCGTCGGCTCGGACTCTGACTCTGGAATGCCTGCCGGCCACGAAAAGGCACGCAGGTCGGCGGAGGGTAACGAGATTGCTGGCGGAGGACGAGTCGACCCATAGATTCCAGGTCGAGTCGTTCGAAGCGAGGGAGAAGGAGGGGATCCGAGGAAAAGAGACGCACTTTGTAGTTGGAAAGGGAAGGTTTTGCGTGTAGATATACATACAATTATATTGGGTTATAGATAGCCCGTTCATCTGCGTCTTTATGCAACTAGTTTTCATTCATAGCTGATCGTTGAGGGAACAAGCAGATGCAAGAGACGTAAGAGGTTGGACACGTCGCAATCGACGTGTGGCATGTTTCGGGCAGCATCGGTAGACTATCCTTTGTGCATGATCCTTGTGGGGTCGTATATCTATGTGCAGCTCTATACCGCCATTCTGCGCGACAAGCTATCTCAGAAGTCTTCTTTAAAGGAATCTTGGAGGCGACCAGATGTGACCATAACACGAGTAAGAATAGTCAGACTGGTATAACAGCATAAGCGATGCCGACCGATGTACTCCCCATGGAATATCCTTTCATACCATTTCAAACGCCTCATACTCTTGTCTTTGCCCTAACTCCGCCGTCGATGAGGATACAAAGAGCCCATAAGTCCAAGGTGGAGACTCGCTCACTTTAGGCCGCGCTGTACAGAAAGGCGGGGTTCAAGACTGTCGCTGGCAGTCAGATCACTCACCTTGACGGGTCGACCGAGCCGTACCACATCGTGCTGAACGACGCGACAAGCAGGTCGTAGTCATATTGGCCGTATCTTACATCAGCAGCACCATGGGCGAGCGAGAGGAATAGAGTGGGACACGATCAGCTACATATACACAAGTAAATACTTGACACAGATTGCCTTCTGATCGCTTCTCCTTCTCCTTGCCCATCGACCCGTTCACCGACACGTCCACTGACCCTTCTATCCCTCCAACTCCACCAGTCGATGACTCCACTCGCCTAGATGTCATAGGCCACTCGACCGCCGATAAAGGAGAATCGATAGTTGGCCTGGTACCAGTTCCTGAAACTCTTCCTGCTCGCAATAGCCGGTACCGTAGCAAACGATCCTCCGAGCTGCATCGTCAGCTCGTCCCTTGCAGACCAAAATCTGTTGACGTACCACGACATAATGCTTTCCGTCGAAGAAATCGGCAGAGTACCCCGGGTACATCTTGCTAGGGACAAAGCCTTCAGGCCCCTCCAAGACCGAATTAGTCCATTCCCACACTCCACCATTATGCCCATGCAGCACCTCTCCAGCGGTATCCTCGGCCGTGTTGACGGGACTGACATTAGCCCAGAATAGGGGCAATGGAAGCGACATACGGAATAGGATGCCAGTTTTTAAAGCCCACATTTGCCAGCTTTCCAGCAGGTCTCGGTCCTTGCTCGCTTTCCCACAGTTGTCGAAGCTCCGGCTCTGTAGGTAGTCGACCTCCCTTCGATTTGGCATACGCCTCAATCTCCAGTTTGCTGGCCATCAACGGCCACAATCCCGCCACGTCGAAGCTGACGGGTCCATAGAGCGTTCGGACCTGCCACACCCCATCGACGAGGTACCAGCTCGCTGGCATCGCTTCGGCGTTGCTCAAATCGGCATTGGTCGACCTGAGGTATGCGAGGTAGTCGTTGTTGGTAATGACGAGCGAATCGACCTTGAACGAAGCGACCTTGGTGGTGACCTTGGGATGCTCGATATCCCATCCGAACTCGTGGTGGGTCCATCCTTGGTGGTTGGCGTATTTGGCATCTTCCGCCTCGAGATCGCCATGGCCCGACTCGACCATGTCTTCGTCGATGGTGAGCACCTTGTTGGGATTGGCAGCCGCTTCGTCGTTCCATTGCTGGGCAAGTGTCGACCATTGCGGCATCGAGACGGCTGTAGGTGGTCGAGTCAAAGGCGACTGTGCGAGCATGTACAGTAGCGTCTCGGCGTGCATCGCCTCGTGCTCGTAGGTAAGGAACAGGGTTCGGCCGACGAAACGAGACAGGGCGAGCGAGCCATCCGCAATCTCGTCGTAGATCTTTCGAAGTCGAGCTCGAACAGTATCTCGGAAAGCGAGAATCTCCGGCAAAGCAGGCCAGTCTTCCTCTCGATCGGGTACCTCGGAGTGCGACTGGAAGTCAGCTTGGACCTGGTAATACGACCTACATGTATCTGGGTCGGGTCATCGACGTCGGGATCGATACCTCGCTCAAAGATGTCCTTGAAACGCTGAGGATCGGAATGCTTCCCATCCGTCATACGAGTTAGGTAAATATCCAAGAACGTTGGACTAGCTGTCAGCCGTGTACGCCTTGCCTCACTCACATATGGCCCAGATAGAAGAGACAGATATGTCGAAGGTCGATAGGTTTCTGATGCAACATCTCCTCGGGTATCATCTCCAACGTGATACTGACCCATCAGCTTTGATCCACACAGTCAACCTACTGATCCCAGAGACTCCAGAGAGCTCTCCACTCGTCCCACGTTGGCACACTCTTGGCCATCCGCAACGCTTCACAAGGTTCTTCCTGCTTTGCAATCATAGTGTTGAATCGAACAGGTGGTCGTTCTAAAAGCCAGAGTCGGTACTCGGAATCAGGCGCTTTCCACGATTCGACGACTCTTAAATCGGCTTTTTCAAACAAGTCGAGAGCTTCTGTCTGCGAATACTGCTACGTCAGTATGACGATCAGAAGACCAAAAGCGTTTAGCTCACCTTGTAGCTCCACTCGATGTTGAGCAGCTCGCCTTGTTCAAGCGTGATATCCCGGTCGTTGGACATTTGGAGGGTCTGTCTCTCCTTTGATCTAAAGTACGCCTCGTGTCGACCTATTTCGAATGTCAGCTGGACGTTCACAAGGATATCTGTAATAGTGGTAGCCCTCCTTTGCGCTTGCCTCGACCTCCTTGACATTCTTGCTGGTATGACGCTTGACAAGAAACGATCTGCATAAACGCAGGGGGAAAAGGGAGTGAGAAGAGAAAAGGGAAGAATTGAAAGAGAAGAGCAGAGAGGCGCGATGAGAAGAGGAAACTCACCCAAGACCTCGTTGTATCTTCCAATGAACTCTACCCCGGCATCATCCCTCAACCCAAGCTCATGTCGCACCACCTCCCACCCATGCTCCTCGAACGCACGTGTGTATCCAGCCGGATCGTTGTAGGCGACTTCGACCTTTCGACTCCCCTCTTCTCCCGATTGGGGTCGACCATCCAGGCCGAGAAGCAACGTATCGCCCTTTCGAAGAGGTAACGACTTGAGAAACGGCGCAGCGGATTCCCTTTCGAAATTGCCCAGACTCGATCCGAGGAATACAATATGAAGCGGTCGTTCCGCCTCTTCGACATTTGTATGATGTTGATGCGGTGCAGGCGGGTGAGTTGCAGCGTCGGAACCGACAGGCGACCAGGTGCCCGATCCATCGCTCGTCGTCGTCTCGCTTTCCGTGATCGCACTCGGCAACGAGCTAATATCGACCATGTCCGCCTGATCCAGCGCCTTGTGCCCAGTCTCAGGCGTGACCACGCTAGCCGAAGAGAGTGGGGAGAGCGACGACACGCTCATCCCCATGTTCTCCATCTCCGGCCGAGAAGAAGCGGTCGAAGAGAGTCGTCGAAGGTCGCCGAGTTTGCCTTGGCGGATGAGCTGAAGTCCAGCTTCGTAATCCCCATGTAGGCCTATACACTCGACTTTTCCCTTGAGCTTGTCTCCGAACGCTTCGTCCATTTCACCGAGGACCCGATCGAGCTCTGGGTAGGAGAGATCGAGGGGGTGGTAGGTGATAGGAGGGGAGCCGTCCACATTAGGTAGTGCAGACGCCAACCCGGATAGTAAATGTCCCGTTTTTCGAAGGGCACTGGGCGTCAGCCGAGGTAAAGTAGAGAAGGACTGTTCGACTCACCCAGCGCCGAGCTCGACAACGTCGAATCCTCGGTCGAATCCACCTCCCAATCCCTCTTCCCCGTTCACTCCTCGATTCCACTTGCCAACCTCTGTATCTCCCCACTTGGCAGGTCTCCATCGCTTCTCCGGTCCATCCTCGTACTGATTCCTCTTATCCTTTTCCTCCTGCTTGATCGGTTTACCGAAGCCCATCGAACGTGCGATCTCCGGTGCGTGAACTTTCAGCAGGTTGAGCTCGTCGTTGAAGAGGTAATATTCTGGCGCATCGGCAGTGATCCTGTCATACAGCCTGTCCATGAGTACTCATCCAGCAAAAATCGAGTGGACCGACCTGAGCCCCTGCTCGTCGTATAGGACAACGGTCGGTACACTCCGCTTGAAAGCCCACTTTCGATCTTCCGGTCGATCGCCTGGAATCGTTGTTTGGCCATTGCCCTTGAGCGCAGATTCGATCTGTTCTCGTAGACTTGCCGTGTCGCCTGGCGAGGATGCAATGGGCGGTAGAGAGTGTATAGTCATTGCTGAGATGTAATGTGGGGAGATGGTGAGATCGAAGCGCGGGGTATATGAGGGAGAGTGGAGGACGAGGTTCCGGCCGGTAATAGTCTGTTTCACGTCAGCCGACTCTTTCCGCGTCGTCAACTCACACTACTCTACTTGATACAGGTCAGGTTTTTTTTGATCGTCGTGAGGTATGCACAAGATGAGGAAGAGTCGAGTAAGTTGGATGAATCGAAAGGTAGTAGATGGATGACAAACGTATTGATCTTTGAACGGGGGAGATGCTCGGCTACCGGCGATTCCAGCATCGACGTCACCTTGGAACCACGTTGTTTTGCTTCTTTGGGCAAATGATACACATGCCCCGAGATCCACCTCGACACGCAGATGCATCGACGGTCAAGGAAAGTCTCGAGGTGATGAAGAGCGCTTTGCGAGAGGACGATATATCTGTCACAGTAGCATGTCTCTATTCAAGCATATCTATCGCTCCTACCTGATTGTTACACGGTAGTTACCATTTGACCGTCTCACCTCTGGATCGCCTGTACCGCTGCGACTGCAAAGCACACCCAAGCCGGAACATCCACCATCCATGTCCTCTTCTT
>JALPCD010000564.1:0-10351 GCA_026538415.1 Cryptococcus sp. GC_Crypt_1
GACGACCTCCTCCGTTCATGATGCAAATGATACGTATGATCCTCATCCGACCCATCGTCCCCTTGCACCCTGAACCGACTCGACCGAGCACGATCCATTTCTGCTTCTTCCAGATCCGACAGCATGGGGAAAGACGTCTCATCGATAGGGGATGTCGAGGGGAAATGCATCTGCGAAGGACGCATGCCAGGTGAAGATTCTTGATTGATAGAGCCGGATCTCGCTCGTGCTGCAACGTCAACCCAATTTCTCTCCATACCCAAGCAATGAAGCACCCGACTCACACATCGACATGGCGGATTCGAGATCCTGCTGCATCTGCCTCTCCCTGGCTCCTTCTTCATCCCGATACGTCCGCCCGTGGTTGTTTCTATGAGGTAGGGGAAGATGATGTGGTCCGATCGCTCGAGAGGGTGATAAAGCGTTGGGTGACATGGCGATGCTGTGTGATCTGGGTGGTGCTGGGAGATGAGGGTCGATCTGGACCTGTCTAGGCGAGGTGGGCGACATGGCGAGGCGAGGAAGAGTCAGAGTAGGGATGAGAGATGAAAGACGTAGTAGACGTCGCGGGTAAATAATAACGTCAACGCAACGTTCGAGAATTGCTCCCATATGGCGGACTCGCACCCTTCGACCACTAAAGCCGTATGACATGCTAGGTGCATAGCAACGTTGAGGTGAGACCACTCCAGGAATGTCGCCCATGTATAGATGGTACAGCAGTAGCAGTAGGATATTCACCTAAAGGAAGCTTGGACTAAGCTCTTGTGTTACCGTAGGCTGGACTGGTGATAAGTATACATCGTTACATCTGATTGCCCGCGTATCTCTCAAGCCCATATCTACACCTCATCTACCCACTGTGCCTGCTGCCGCCTCACCCTTGTCTCCCTACAGCTCCTGATCATCGTCCAGCTGAGCAGGCTTCAACATCCCTGGAACCCTCATCGCCGCCTGTCTCTCCTCTTGCGCCTTGCGCTCCGTCTCTGCCTCCTTCTCCTCGATAAACAGCTCGGCATTGTCGTCCCCGGAGAACTCTTTGAGCGAGATGAGGAAATCTCGGAAGACGAGCTTGAACTTGTTGTATGGATCGCTCGAGGTCTCGAACATGAGCTGGACGAATTGCTCGATTTGTGTTCTGCCCATTAGCTATATCCCTCTTCCAAGCAATCAATCAGGGTGGGTGTGTTGAGGGCAGAAGCAAAACTAGAGGTGGAGCGATGCCGGAGGGCGAGGCCGAAGCGAAGCACGACAACTCACGGAGACATGTGTCCAAAGGCATTCCTCAAGAGGTCCGCAATGTACTTTTTCAAGAACACCTGGTTGGTCATACCCGCCTCTTGTGTCGCCGGATCAAACAACGGCGCTTGAACCTGTCCACCCTCAACGAGCGAAATCAACCTGGCCAAGAGCACATGCTGCGACTTGAAGCCCGATTTGTGGTCGGCGTCGGTGATGACGTAGAAGACGTCGCCGAGGAGGTTGAGGAAGTATTGTTGGTAGAACTGGCCGGAGATTTCCGGAGAGGAATTGGCAAAGTTGGTGACAATGTCGTAGGCGACTGCACGTCAGCTCTACCCTTTACGATTGACAAGCGAAGAGGTAAACCTACTGCCTAGACCAGTGTCGGCGATATCTCGCATGGTGTGCTTGAATGCCCAGGCGACCGACTCCATGATCAACTTGAACTGCGCTGGAGGAAGCTCCAACAGTGCTAACCGTCAGCGCTGTTCATCTAGCTCCTGAGGCACCCCGACGCACCTGGGAAGCAAGTCGCGTTGATCGCTCGAAGCATCTTGAAGAAACCAGATCGATGCTCGGGATACTCGGCGAAGTCCTGGTTGATCATCCCCAATGTCGGCTCGAACACCGCATCGAGAATTGGCGCGATTTGCGTCGTGAGCAATCCAGCGAGCTTGGACACGATGGTCGCCATGACGTTCAACACCTCGGCATCTCGAGCAGCAGGCACATTTTGGCTGTAGTCGACCAAGATGGCGTCGAGAAGGCCCGGAATGAGATTTTGGTTGACACCGTCGAGATCCTCCGCTTTTCGCACATATGTCTCGACCAGCTTGAGAATCTCCTTCTTGATCGTTCGTAGCGATCGCACCTTTGGCGTCTTGGTAGCCACCAGACCTGCCTGTCAGCAAAGCTCGTGCGCCATTGGTAGTATCGACTCACCCTGCGTAGCCACTTGCTCTGAGATGATCCCGCTGACCGCCTTGTACAACCCCAACATGTCCAACCAGATCCTGCCCAACTGAGGGAGGAAGAACGCTCCGATCGAAGTACATGCCGAGACGTTTGTCTTCAGAATGTTCGACATGATTTTGACATTCTCCGGGTTGCTCAAGACGTCGACGTCGTTGGCCGCCTGTTGCATCAAGTTGTCCCACTATACATGAGCGCCTGCTTCCCGCCTACAGTCTGTCAGGACGTACCGCATTGTTGGGCAGCTCCATCAACTTTTCTATCAATCGCTCCTGGGTCGGTTTGTTGGGTTGCGACGAGATCATGTATCCCACCGCCTCGTAAAAGGTATGTACCTGCAGAGGCGCCAGATCGACCGTTATCCTGTGTAGTGTCCTCAAGATCTCGTCGATAAACGGCTCGTGCTCTCCCGCTTGTTGCAAGACAAAGTGTCGTCGACATTTCTGCGCAATCTTGATGAAAGTGTCGCAAGCCATATCCTGCACACCTGCAACGTCAGCAAATTCACAGATCGACCAGATACCCACTCACCCTCATGGGTCTCGTGCATAAACTCGAAAAGCTTGTTGACGACCGTCTTGAGGAACTTCCAATGCGCCTTCAAGAATCGAGGATATTGGCCGACAATGTACATGATGTCGGAAGCGCAGACCGCCTTGTTGTCCTTGCCCTTCTTCATCTCGGTCAAACCGAGCAGATCTTTGATGACTGTCACCAAGAATCGCTTTTCCGTCTCCTCGTCTGTACATCAGCGTCGTTTCAATCAAAACGTAAGGTATGACCCACTCATAGCACCGGAGATCGATCCAATGGCCCAACACAGCGTGTTTAGGTTGTTCCAAGACCACTCGGACCCGTCAATCTACATGTCAGCTCCAGATCAGCATCAAGACCGCAACAATTCACCTGCTTGGACAGCTTCTCCGTCATGATGATCTCTGTATCCGACACGTCCAGATGGGTCAAGTAGACCAACACCTCTCTCATACTCTTGTACAGGACAATCGTATCGCTCTCCTTCATAAACTCCCTCACAATCTCTCCTTCGTCGTTCTCCACGATGAGCACCTAATCGTCAGCTCACAAGTCCTGGCGGGCGGCGATTGGACCCACCTCCTCTGGCTTGACCATCTTCTCGATCATGACCAGCCGCAAGTTTGACAAGATCTCCGCATACTCGTTCTTCCGCAGCGGAGCACCGTTCAACGCCAACCCTTGCGCGCCGTTGATACCGCCCAGATTGAGGTTCATGAGCGGGTTGATATCGCCCATCGGTAAAGACTGAATCTCCTCGTACAACTCGGCCACCAGCTGGAGCCGTCAGCTCGACTCCTCCAAAGGCAGACTATGCACTCACTTTGCCCCAGTACTCCAAGCAGATCTTGAACACCTCTCGATCATCCACCATGCTGATCTTGACCAGATACAAGTGGGCGTTGATGAGCAGCTCTTTGTTCTCCGGGTTCTCGATAAGGCGGAGGTGGGTGTGGAGAAAGTTGGTCAGGAATAGCGCAAGGTTTTTGATGAGTTCCTGCGCATCGTCGTCGGAGCTAGCGTAGGCTTCTTTCAGGTCGGTGGAGGGAGGGACGATCCGGTTGATAGTCGTCATGACCATCTGGAAGAGCGTGACGAATTTGCCGTTGTATTCGGGTCCAATGTTCAGACCTCCAATCTCCGACAGACACTTGAGGGTGATATTTCGAAAGTCGGGCACCTCGAGGAACTTGTCATCAGCCACGAACCAATCCACCACACAAGGGGTAGGGCTCACCCTGGTCACGAGGAAATCGATAATCTGCGTCTCGAAAATGTATCCCAGCGGAATCCAGTTCAAAAACCTCAACAGCGTATCCAAAGTCGCCTTGATCAAACTCGGTTTATTGGCAGTCTCCAACACCTCGTTACACAACTGGAAGATTTCCGAAAACTCGTTGCACATGGACTGTTTGAGCGACTTTGTCTTTGCCTGTGTCATTTGTTCGGCGGAAAAGTCGAAAATCTCTTCAGATAGTAGTTTGAGAATGACCATGTTGTTTTCGCAGAGGGAGAGGTTGCCGCGTGACGAGGCGACGATTTCGGGGATGAAGGAAGGCCAGTCTTTCGGCCATGCTTGTTTGAGAATCTGACATCAGCTCCCGGGGAAACAGCCTGGTATGGAGGGGATTGTGACGTACCTGCACAATGACCAAGTTGAGCTTGTTCAGGTATCCCTTTTCCCGCCTCATCCTCGTTTCATCGGAAGACACCTCAACAGTGACCTGAACGATAAAGTTTCGAATACCAGACTGTTGGTCCGCCGGCAAAGCCTTCCATCGAGTCTGAACCAGCTTCTCCAGAATCTGCAGCGCGATATACTGCAAGATTAGCTCGAGCCCACTGAGTTCACACTCATGGTAGACTGACCTTTGTGTTGAGGTTGTTGGAGCTCTGCAGGATAGCAGGTACACGTTGCCATGATTCTGGGTTCTCCTGAAATTGCGTCAAGACCCTCTGAGCCGCTTGTTGCTAAAGGAAATCAGCCTGGCATCAAGCGATAAGGCAAGCAGCTCACCTGTTCTCCTGCGCCAGTGTAGAAGGCTTGTACGACTTGATCAATCAGGCTGTTTGTTAGCTTTCGTCGTTGCGGTATGTCGAAATAAGGCTTACTTGACATCGAGGTCTTGGTTGAAGTCGAGGATAGCCTGGAAATCAGCGTCGCTCGTTCCCCAAAGCCACGATAACGAGGCCTAGAGCCATAAAGATAACTCACCTCCATCGTGCCACCTTCCTCCTCAGTATGATACTAGAGTGAACGAGAAGGTACTAGCAGGTCTTGTACGTCAGCTCGAATCACTTGCAGATGAGGAGAGGATGGATGTCGCGGCAAGCGGACTCGTCGATGACAGGCTGAGCTACTCACGTTTCGTCTCGCGGGTTTCCGCTCGAGTGAGTCTTGCACGACGTCGAGGTATACGGATACGAAGTCGCTCTTGCTTGTCGACGAGCGGGTTGGTGTATGCAGCGATTGAGTCTTGTATAGTAAAGGTTTGATGATTCAACATCGAGAGTCCTTCGAGCTGGTCGAGGTCGCGCTCGACACTGGACCCCGATAATAGTCGCGCCACAAACTTGTCAACCTCTATTAGGCTTGTGACTCACACCTATGGCTTGCGGGGCACTGTGCAACCACAAAATCATTCATCCATACTACTTCACCTTCACCTTCGATCTCGAGCAACTCTCGAGCAGTATGACGAGCCCTCGCTCGACTCAAGAGGAATACGACCTGCCCGAAGATTATCGCCCATACGTTCCTCTCGCCAAACGACGTAAACAGCTCTTGAACAAGCTCGAATCTCGCAAGAACCGTACAGTCGAGGAGGTTCAGCGAGACCAGGCGGAAAGGGAAAAGGAAGAGGAGGATGAACAACGACAGAGAGAAAGGGCGAGGATGGAGCGAACGTTGTTGCAGCAGGCGCAAGAGGTGAAAGAGCGTAAAGCACAAGAGGGTGAGTCGACCGATTCCTTTCCTTCGAGACCGTGGTCGTGTGTTGGCAAGGGGTGGGTCTGATGGTAGATGTGGGAAAAACCATGGCAGATCTGGAAGCGGAGAAAGAAGCAGAGCTGCTCGCTGGACTGGAGAGAGGGCAGAAGAAGCTCGCTGGCGCTCAAGAGATATCGCAGGGGAAAGTATACACCGACAGTCTTAAAACTTCGTCAGTCATTCCTCTACCTCAAGCTCGACTGTATAGGCTGACGGGCTAGATGGCTACCACCGAGTTTCGTACGGGATATGGAGCCGATCCAGCACCTCGCCGTCCGGGAGAAACACCACATTATCACCGAAGGCGACGACATTCCACCTCCTATAGACAACTTCCGAGATATGAAAATCCCACCTCCCATCCTGAAATACCTTCTCGCCAAGGGTATAAAGCGACCTACCCCGATCCAAATCCAAGGCATACCCACCGCGTAAGCTCTTCTTTTATGCGATCAAGATGGACTCTTGGCTGACACGCAGATTCTCAGGCCGAGATATGATCGGTATAGCCTTTACGGGATCCGGTAAGACCCTCACCTTTACCCTACCGGCCATCATGCAAGCTCTCGAGAGCGAACTCAAGATTCCCTTTGTCCGTGGCGAAGGACCAGTCGGGCTCATCGTGTGTCCGTCCCGGGAACTCGCTCGGCAGACGTATGAGGGTTGTCAGGCGATGTGCAAGGCGTTGCAAGAGTCGGGTCAGTACCCCGAGCTGAGGTCGTTGTTGTGTATAGGAGGAATCAACATGGCGGAACAGGGAGATGTGTTGAATAAGGGTGTGCATATCGTCGTAGCTACGCCAGGGAGATTGATGGACATGCTCGACAAGGGGAGGCTGAATGCCAACAATTGCAAGTGGGTATCTATATCTGCCTTGCTAAAGACAAGACTGACGGCAGATACCTATGTATGGACGAGGCGGATCGAATGATCGACATGGGTTTCGAGGAGGACGTCAGAGCCATCATGAGCCATTTCAAGGTGAGCGCGAACAACATCTCCCTGAGCTGGAGCTGACAAGTCTAGTACCAGCGCCAAACGCTCCTGTTCTCCGCTACGATGCCTAGGAAAATCCAAGACTTTGCCCAACAATCACTTATCAACCCTATCCTTGTCAACGTCGGTCGAGCTGGAGCTGCGAATATGGACGTCATACAGGAAGTCGAGTATGTCAAGCAGGAAGCGAAAATGGTCTACCTCTTGGAGTGCTTGCAAAAGACCGCTCCGCCTGTCATCATCTTCAGTGACAACAAGAATGAGGTGGACGGTAAGCTCCTCACAACTCTTCCTGCCAGAACCTCATCTGACTCTTCAGATATCCAAGAATACCTGCTGCTAAAGGGAGTCGAGGCGGTTGCGATACACGGCAGCAAAAGTACGTCTATCACTTGTCTCTCCCGAAGCCATACCTGACTGTGTAGCCCAGGAGGAACGAGAATACGCGATACGCTCGTTCAAGACAGGCGCAAAAGACGTCATGGTCGCCTCCGGTGTTGCCTCGAAAGGACTCGACTTTAACGAGATTCAACATGTCATCGTTTACTCTATGCCCAAAGAGATTGAAGACTACGTGCACGAGATTGGTCGGACAGGCCGGTCGGGAAAGACGGGAATCGCCACGACGTTTGTGAACATGAACACGTCGGAGCATACCCTGTTGGATCTGAAGTATCTGTTGATGGAGGCGAAGCAGAAGTGAGTCACATCCTCCCCGTCTCCCTCAAAATCGTCTCGCACTCTCACGTGTTTTACTGCTCGTGCTGTGGAAGTCGTAAACTGACAAGCAGGATCCCAGAATTCCTGCTGTCGATCGACGATCCAAGAGGAAAACATGGAGGAGCGGTGACCGGTTGTCCCATCTGTGGAGGTGAGTCTTTACTGTCGCATGTGCTAGACCGTGTGGCTGATTTCTAGGTCTGGGTCATGGTCTTGTCGATTGCCCAAAGCTGGAAGAAGCCAACAAGCGGTCTGAAGCGGCTCGACAGCGTTACGACGGCGGAGGTTACTAGGCTCGATCTCGCGGTCAACTCATCAACGAACATCAACCCGCCAGCGAGTGCCGACATGCAAGAGGCCGGCCACTCTGGTATACCCATATTGTATCACTACTATAACACTTGTTATATCATTATGAATCATGCATGTCCCTACGTCAAGATCTATTGTCCTTCTATGATAATGATTTACATTCTACATCACCATGCCCGACACCGCCAAGACTAGCATCACCGCCAAACCCGAAAGCGCACCCCACGACGAGGTAGCAATCCTACTCGCACCGCTCGTGATCGCGTCTCCGGACGTGTTGGAAGCCCCATAACCCGCGTACAGCTTCATATTACGATAATACGTGTACTGGCTGGTCGGTGTTGCCCAAGTCGCATCGTCTCCTCCAAAGAATGTCGAGAAGAACATGCCGCCGATCGAGCTCAGACTGGCCGATTTGCGTATAACGAGATTGGTAAACGATAGCGCCATGACATTGTTGTACCACAATCTGCACGTCAGCCTACGCTCCTTCTTCTTCTTCTTCTTCTTCTGCGGATTGGCTAATGGCTCACTGGACGACACCGTTCGCGACGCCGTCCGAGTTGAGCACGACGAGCAGATAGATAGTCTGCCATTGACCCGTCGCAAACGAGAAGGATCCTCGAGCGAGAGATGTCCCATAGTCCGAATTGCAGGTGATCTGGCTGTCCGAACAAAAGTTCTTCTGCGTCGTGGGTATGTACGCATAGACTGCCCATCAGCACCGTCCGCGTGTCTCCCGCGCGAATGACTCACCTTCGCCAGCTCCACTGGACCTCCACATGAGCCGAGTAGAGAAACAGCTAGTCCCGTTTGTCTCGCTTCCTCCAGAGCACCCATGCGTATCCGGACCCCCTCTCAATCCCGGCAACTTTCCTCCCATGTTCCATCTTCCATCAGCCCTTGCACCACCTCTCAAGGGGTGGTGTGACTCACGCATAACCGACAGGGAACCAAATATCATACGCTAGCAACATCCGCTCATACTGTCCATCCGAGGTAGAGTTCCCCGCCACCTGCGCCGTCCCGCTAGCATTCAACGGCGCGGAATAGAATTGCGTCCCTCCCGTCTTTTTCGAGTATGAGCCTTGAGGATAGTTTATTCGTAGTACTGGCGATTCACCACCTAGGTCTGTCGTAGCAGGATAAGAGGCGGATTGGGATTGGGTAGAAGATGCAGCAGAAGATGAAGATGAGGAGGAGGAAGAGGAGGTGCGGGTCGAAGATTTGGTGGATGATTCGGCTCTACGGACGAGGGTAGAGGTGGATGTCGACGGGTCTGGCGAGAAGACGCTGAGAATAAGCTTGTAATCACCTTGTACGAGGATGACCGAAAGAGGACGAAGAGATATAAATCGTCGATGGCGTCGACCCTCTCGGCGCTCTGCCAAGCCCAACGGCACTGATCGCTCCACTACTGCCATTCGATTCGGCCCTACCCAAAGCAGCTCGAGCACCACCGAAAGCATCCACCAGGACCCAAAGGCATCCAGAGAGGTAGATCGACCGACTCACATATCTCCCCCTCCCCAATCTATTTTTCCTGCCAAATCCCAATTACTAGTCACCCAATTCTGCGCATCGTTCGAGTTCAAGGTCTCGTCGGGCATCTGAAAGCTAAAGTCGGCTGCATCGAGGTTCCATTCTGTCTGCAAAGCCGAAAGGGAGGTGACACCTGCTGCCAGGGTCGTTGTCGCTTGACCCAGAACCAGTAGGCTGCAGGCGACTGCGCGAGAAGTCGAGCGCATTGTGGTCGATCGGGAAGGTGAGTGGATTTGGATGATCGCTCTTTCCCGTGTATCAAAGTCGGCGAATATATGTCGATACCCAGTATCGAGATCTGAGGAGGTCGAAAGGAACGGGTATAGAGCAAGATGGGATGTCCAAAGAATGAACGAAAAGCGATGTAACGAGAGAAGAGGGCTGTTATTGTTGCAGACTCCTCGCTTTCGACGTACTCGAGACATTTGCCTGTTCTTGGGTGGCAAAATAGAAGAAGAAGCTTAACGTCGACGCGTCCCCTCGCTGTCCTACACTTTTCCATCGTCCGGCCGAGCTATTCGTGGTGAGACCTGGACCATGGATAGCAATGTACTCGAGTAGCCTCTGAGAGATCTCGAGAGGGACAGCATAGCTTTGCTGATATGCAGATCTGGATCGAGCTGAAAACGTTATAGCGCTAGAAACACGCGATCATGTTGGGCAGTCACCTCGGAAGCCCAACTGACCGACATCTCGGCCCGACACCGACCTTGTACGCCACAGGGAGGGACATGCACCTAGCAATGCAACGAGCTTACTACTTGCACCGCAAACGTGTCTACAGATCACAATGCCCCGGTGGAAGCGACAGATCTTGAGCTGACGATACTTGCGCAATGCGATAACGGGATCTGAAGTGGGCGACTGAGATGGCATGTGTCCACAGTGGTCAGCTCCCAATCGACCCCGTTGCATGCTGACCGCCAGACACACACCTGCGTAGCCTGTAGTTACTGCTGCACGTTTCACTTCTTCTTGTTCTTCGTCTTGTTTTTGCCTCCTCCACCGCCGCCAGCAGCAGCTGCAGCAGCATCTCCACCAGCT
>JALPCD010000565.1:0-10331 GCA_026538415.1 Cryptococcus sp. GC_Crypt_1
CGGAATGGCGAAAGGGGCCTTTGGGACCAAAGACGCTTTGCAATGTGAGTCGGGAGTGTGCAGTGGATCGGGCCGAAGCTGATGGGTTCAGGCTTGTGGCCTGCGTTGGGCAAAGAGGAACTCTACGGCTCCGACGAGGAAGGAGAAGAAGGCCGCGGCGGTCGGCAAGTAGATCAAGGGGGGTTTGGTCGGGCGAACACTCAATCGTTCGAATCTGCTCCGACTCTACGCTTCTTCATCACTTCATCTTGGTCTTGTGCTAGCGTTGCGCGCCGCCAGACGCTCTGCCCCGTGCGGTCATGACAATTTGTGAGCGGGAATGAGCGAGAGCGAAAGGGGTGTTATCCGTTGGATGGACTGCGTCCAGCGAACAGAGCTATAGAACCGAAAGAGCGGAACATAGGTTGTACATCTTCCATATATAATACGTAGGCTCAACCACATGTACAGTACTTTTATGGTGTCGTCACTCGTCAATATCGTCAACATGACCCGTTCTCCATCTCACTTGACTTGCACACTCCTTGTCCAGTCCTTCAACACCACTCCTTCCTTCCACCCCCTCCTCCTCTGACCCGAAACCAACGCTTCTCCAGGTCGCAGCTCTCCCACATCGACCCCGACCAACGCGGCAACTTCCATCTCGGCCGTTTCGAGGTTTTGCCGATACTGCTCTCCCTTGGTGATGCTTTCACCTAGAAGCGTATCGTATTCTTCTCGCAAAACCTCCGGCGCGCCCGTCTTCAGCATCCTACTTGTCAGCTTCTGCGCTTCCAGAACAAGATAACTGACCCAGCTAGAGAACCGCCAACCCAGGGGAGCAGAGATGGGACCCATCGAGGTGCACTGCCCGCATTGGCACTCGTCGGTCCATCTCCATCGACCGGCGCGGGGTCGTTAAGAATTGCAATCTTGTCGAGGAGACCATATATCTCTCGATAAGGCTCTTTATCCCTCTTGCGCCATTCCTTCGTCTCCTCCATTCTAGATGCTGGGGTATGCAGCGGTGCGGGCGGTGCAGACGGTGTGAAAGAGGCCAAGTCGGAGGGCGGGGGAGGGAGAAGAGCGCTTTTGAGGGTGGTACGGAGACGAGGGATGAAGCCGGGTAGGGAGGCTGTACCCCCCGTGACGAGAATCGTGTTGGCCAAGGCGGATCTCAGATCGATAGGTAGCTGCAGTGTCAGCTTTTCAGAAAGCTCAGGTACGAGATAGCTCACTTTGAGCAGTGTAGTCAGGATGATGCCCTGTATCGAGTCGTTTTCCTCGTCGATGTCCTCTGTGAATAGGAGCTCTGCAGCTCGTTCTCGGATCCAGCCAGGTATGATCAGCGTCGCAGGACCCATTGATGATCCAGCCACCGGTATAGGCATCTTCAGGTCGGTCGCTGATGAGTGAGATTGATATGCCGTTCGCAGGGATTCCGAAATCGACTCGTCGTCGATTGATGCGTCTTCGGATGCCGACATGGCGATGTCCTCGTTGGTCGATACCATCACCTCTCCCACAAAGCACGTCTCTGTCATGATCCTCTCTACCAGCCTCTCTGTCATGATATTCTCCGGTACAGGCTGCACTGGTGTCCGCACGAGGTCGTCCAGCGATGTTGGAGGAGGGTAGTATGTCGCATACCGCTTGACGAGAGATTCTACGCGCCGAAAGAGCGCGCGTCCGGCTAGCGAGGTCGTCCGGGAAAGATGGAATAGGGGGCGAGAATAATACACCTATTCGTGAGTTGCTGACCAGATTCTGGAATAGATAGCTCACTGGTGTGACTGTAGTCTCTAGCCATCCGACGTCAACTACCAGACCCGTTATCCTCCCACATGCATTGAGCGCCAGAAGAGCAGACGAAGTGAATGATATCGAAGGAGCCTGAACATCAGCTGTCGTCGCCTCCACCGAAAGATTCAGGCTCACCTTGAGATTCTCAAAGAGGACTTCTGCAATGTTGTCTTTGACAAACGACGGTAAGAATGTATTCTCCAGAACAATCACCTTTCTCGACTTGCCCTCTGTCATGAGATACCTGACTCGTCAGCTGGTCATGCCTTCCTCCAGTCGACCTAGCTCACTTGGTGAACGTCTCCCTCATCCGACTCGTTATGCCTGCCTTGACGAGCCTATTCGCTTCTTCCCTATCGACAGTATGGCGTCGGTCCAGGTCGAGATCCCATATCTCTCCTTGAGGCTCGGTAGAGCCCGAAGAGTGGAAGACTGCTCGAGGATCCGGTTCGCCTGAAAAGCCGACTTTCCACACGCGCGACCCGGGACTATCTGTCAGACTGGAGAAGCCGAAGACAGGTAGGACGGCTTACTCGATGATTATGCGGTCTTCTATGCCGTATAACGAGTGCCGTCTGGAGCTCTGCCTCGTCAGCTATCAGACTTGGCAGGTACCGAAGAAAGGGAAATTAAGAGATCAATAGTGGATGTTGGAGCTGAATGGATTGAAGCAATGACAGAGACGACAAGACTTACATAGGCGGGAGAAGCACCTTGTGGCCGTCGACTAGGTCCAGCTTCGGCGTTGATGATGGCCCGTTTGGTTGGCGTAGAGTAAGAAGGAGGAGCTTTCACTGGCGTAGTGGTCTGTTCCGTCGATGTCATCCTGAGTTCGAACCCTTGCAGCGGGGAGGATG
Organism: Cryptococcus sp. GC_Crypt_1; assembly: GCA_026538415.1. Classification (NCBI taxonomy): domain Eukaryota; kingdom Fungi; phylum Basidiomycota; class Tremellomycetes; order Tremellales; family Cryptococcaceae; genus Cryptococcus; species Cryptococcus sp. GC_Crypt_1. The sequence continues at coordinate 2,640 of JALPCD010000565.1, forward strand.
ATCCGGAGAGATGTGCGCGTGCTCAATGGGAGTAGTGGGATATATGGTGTCGAAGATGAAGTCGAGCTTGAGGGCGAGTGACTTTTGACGCGAGGTGGAGGGAGAACCGCATTGACCTTTTTTGATTCCGCCAGGTGATAATGGAGCTATGAAAGCAGCTATACAAGGCAAAAGTTCGCTCTATGCATCACATACAGGCTAGCGAGCTTGACTCCAAGCTCAGAGAGATGGCTCTTGAAGCCTGCAGAGCAAGTGAGAGGTAGAAACAGCGATGTATGGCCATTTTGTGGACCACGCGAAATGATGTTGACTCGAGGAGGTGACGTCGGGTAGGAAAGGTCGACGAAGCCGGTTGTGGTCAACCTGTGTAATTCCATCTTGACACTTTTCTCTCTACCAATTCACCCGCTCCTCATTTCTGTTAGACGGAATCGACGATGGAAGCGACCGAGATAGATACTCCTGTTCCGTTCTACAAGACGATCAAGCGGGTTCGCACGATATCTGGCTGGGCGAAGAAGATATACTGACCATGGTAGAAGTTTCAAGATGTCGAGATGGACGAAGGGGTCGATACGGTCCAGTTTTGCGAAGCCAGTGACGCTGTGATAGCTTTCTTCGGTGAGCCATCACTGTCACTTTCCATCCCAGTCTCATCCTCCTTTGTGACGAAGCACATCGTGGCTAAGGAGTATATGAGCTGATGAGCTAGATTTGTTTACCAACGCGCCATTCGCGATCATCCGGGCAGATCTCTCGTCGAAGATTGCCAAAGTGCGAGAACGATACGCCGCGTACCCAGAGCAAAGTACAACGCTCGAAATGATTCTCTTAGATGAGAAGGAGAAGAAGGTGGTAGGGCTGCCAGGCGCTGTGACGGGTGCTCTGACTTGGTTGTTACGGTGAGTTGACGGTGCTACACTTTCTTTCCTCACTTCGAGGATGGCCGGTGTAGGGGTGTGGAGAGTGCGCTGAGGGTCAGTGGTCTGAATTTCACCAAGACGGGTCTGAGGAGGAGTCTGAATAATCCCAGCGAAGAAGTGTCGAAGAGTATGTCCTGGGCGTATGGCGAGACATTGAAGCCGTACCACGGATGGGCTGTCCGTCCCATCTTTGCCGTAAGTCAGGACCCAATCGCTTCAGCTCGACACTCTCGATCGCTTCAGGAAGCGGTATATTGATGTATAGCTGGCAATCAAGGCTGTGCCCTATAGGTCCAACTTTTACGCAGTGCTAGGCGAGCCGGTGGACGACGTGATGATAGAACTGGACAAGTGGGTGGCAGGTCTGGAGCGGATTCTGAATCGGATGGACAAGGTGTATCATGAGCAGAAATATGGGAGCATGGATGGGAAGCCATAGACTGCGTGTGCACCATTAGAGGTGTAGCGGTGTAGAGATTGTATAGATGCATAGCTAGGCGTCGCTGGATGATGGCATAGTGTGTGTATAGGTGGGAATTTTGATCCCGTTCTCTTTTGCGGGTGTCTCCGCCGGCTCTCGTTGCTGTCTTCCAGAATTTTATGTCCACCCAGAGCATACCACATCATCTGCCTATACTCGTACACCTCTATCCACATTGCGCAACATGGCGTTCAAATCAGACGCCAAGAGCGACAACTATCCCAAAAGGCGACCTCGACCATCTGAGGGAGCTACTTCCAACGCTGGACCGAGCTCTTCTTCCGCCGCCGCCGCTGGCGCTACGAAGAAACACGATGAACCCCGAGCTGCACCTTCGTTTGTCTCGACGCTCAAGTCAGACGAGGGGGACTTCCCGAGAGGAGGAGGGACGAGCTTGACTGCGCTTGAAGTGAAGCAGACTAGGGCGGAGGGGAGGAGAGAAGCTGAAGCTGAGACTGCGGTGAGTTGCGCTTCGTTTGGTCTCTTCCACGTTGGGCGAGGATTAGCTCGTCGCTTTACCCATCTCTGATGCGCGAGTTTTGGGCTGATAGAGTAGACCACAAAGCAAGGCTTGAAGAGAAGGAGACAAATTAGCGAGAGGGAAGCCAAGAGGGCGAAGAAGAACGAGGTGCATGATACGAGCAAAGAGCGAGAAGAGCGGGATAAAGATACCATCCGTGTCGAGGAGCTCAACTACAAGGCGAGCCGCAGGTTCTTCTTGTGGTATGATTGTCAAGCTGATGTGTCTAGCGTTTGACTCCCGGGACAAAGCTCCTGACTCGAGTTCACACCGTCTTGCCGCTCCATCTTATCCTCTCCCTGCCCAACAATTTGCTCGCACACGTCCCGATCACCGAAATCTCATCCACCCTCACTGCTCTTCTCGAGAAAGAAGAACAATCCGACGAAGACTCCAAAACTGGATCAGATGACGATGATGATGAGGATGCGGGAGCACCAGACCTCGCCACGCTCTTCACTCCGGGCATGTACTTCCCCGCCAAGGTGTTGAACCTCTACCCTACCGCCAGCCAGTCGTTCTTGTCGCAATATCCAGTGTCGGAGACGACTCGTCTGGCTGCAAGGGTGGAAATGTCGCTCGTGCCGGAGAAAGTGAATGGAGAAGTGGTCAAAGCCGATCTGGAGGTTGGGTTTGGGTTGACAGGCGAAGTGGTGAGCGAGGAAGATAAGGGTTATAGGGTGGCATTGGGATTGAGCGAAGATGTAGGTGGAGAGGGATGGGTCAGCCGAGAAGACGCCGCGAAGCATGTCCAAGGTGAGTCGAGAAGACCACTTGGGGATCGAAAAGCTCACGAGTCAGGTGGGAAGCTACTCCCTGGACAGCTGTTGCCTTGTGTCATCGCGTCGAGTACCGCCGGTGGAAGGATATACCAGCTGTCGGTCGAACCGGAGAAGATTGTCAAGTCACAGATGAACGAAATCTCCAATGTCGCTTCGATCTTGCCTGGTCATCTCGTTTCGGTACTGGTCACTGCCGTCGTTCCTTCCGGTCTCAATGTCAAGATTGGCGGCTTCTTCGATGGGACGATTGACATCGCGCACCTGGCGCTTGGTGGAGAGGACATCGACGACAAGTACAAGGCCGGCAAAAAGGTCAGTCGAACCGGACATTGGACTTTGATTGAGACAAGGTGCTGATGATGGTAGATTCGAGCGAGGATAATATACGACAGCTTGTCGACCACTCCTCGACGATTCGGTCTTTCCGTCGCACCCCACATTCTCGAGCTCCGAAGTCCCACAGGCCCCAATGGAACCACCCCGATCGAGAGCGCCGTGGCGATCGGGCAGATGCTCACCAGTGTCAAGGTCACCCGTGTCATCCAGGAGTGGGGAGCGATCTGCCGAACGGAAGATGGCCTGGAAGGTTTCGTTCATGTCAGTATAGTATTGTTGGTGTTGGTGCCCAGCTGATATAATAGATCAGTCATATTTCCGACGAGAGGATCCCAGCGTTGTCTGGCTCGACTGGACCTTTCCGAGTGGGAACGTTGCATCGAGCTCGAGTCATCGGTCATTCACCCTTGGACGGCATGTTGTTGCTCAGTTTCGAACAAAAAGTGCTCGAGCAGGTCTTCATGCAAGTCGACGAGCTGCGAGTCGGCCAACAGCTCAAGGTGGGTTCCCCTCGTTTCACTCAAAATGGTACAGCTGTTGATGAGCAGGGTACAATTCACCGACTGAGCGACAAGGGCCTGTTTGTTAACATCAACGGTTCAGTGCACGGTGTCGTTTGGCCGGCCCATTACGCCGATATCCGTCTCAAGCACCCCGAAAAGCGATTCAAAATCGGATCGTCGGTCAAGGCTCGAGTGTTTGCCTTGGAACCTGCAAGGAGTCGAGTGGTTCTTACGCTCAAGAAGACGCTGGTGGATTCGGAGTATGATGTACCGGCGGACTTTAGCCAGGTGAAGAGCGGGATGATCACGCCTGCCGTGGTGACCAAGATCTTGGACAAGGGGTGTATTGTTGATCTCTTTGGCGGTCTGCGAGCGTTCATCCCTCAATCCGAGGCCAGGTGAGTGGTCATTTTAGGATTGAGAGACGTGTTGACGTATAGCCAAAACTACATTGTCAACCTGAACGACATCTTCTTTGTCGGCAAGCCGGTCAATGTTCGGATCACCGATGTGAAGCAAGACTCGCAGAAAATTGTCGCCTCGGTGCGACAAGCTCTCCCTACCGCTCTTGCGGCTGCCTCGCTCGAAGTCTCCGACGAAGTATCGGGTATTGTTGCTCAGATCCACGCCGATCAAGTCGCCTTGACCCTTGTTCCGAGTCAGATCACCGCCCTCTTGTCGCTTAGCAACCTCAGCAACCACCGACATATCGGTATTGAGGATCTCCGATCATCGCTCAAGGTCAGAGAGAGGTTGGACGAGCTCATTGTTGTGTCGAAGAACGCTCAGTCGGGTCTGGTCATTGTCGCGAATAAACGAGCAGGGCCGTCCAAGAAGCCCGAACTGCCCCGACCGGTTCCGAGCGGTGTTTCTGCCGGAGCAAAGACGTGGGATTCGATCAAGGTTGGCCAGAAGATAAGTGGAACGGTCATCAACCATTCTCCGCAGGGAACGATGGTTCAGCTCTCTCCTTCTATTCGAGGTCGAGTCCACCCCACCGATGCGGCAGACGACTTTGAAGTGGTTGCAGGTGGAGAGGGACCGTTGGTGATTGGCGACAAGGTGGAATGCTACGTATTGAGGAGTAACCCGGCTACGAGGATCATCGACCTTTCGACCCGAGCGTCTAGAGTGACGGGAGAAGAGGGGGCGGAGGTGGTGGACCCCGAGGTGGAGTGGAAGGATGTGCAGGTGGGGATGAAGATTAGGGGTCTGGTGAAGAATGTGGCGGGACATGGAGTGTTTGTCGCGCTGGGGAGGAATGTGACGGCGAGGGTGATGATCAAGGAGCTGTTTGACGAGTTTGTCAAGGATTGGCAGAGCCGGTTCGAGGTGAACCAGCTCGTCAGCGGGAAGATTCTGAGGTGAGCAAATGCGGATCTGTGTGTTGGTCGGTCGGTACTGACGCGCGTAGCATCGACGAAAAGAAGAAGACGGTCGAGATGACGCTCCGAATTCTTCCGTCTGGTTCTGGAGGAAAGCAATCCGCCAAACGACCCATTGGCGATTTCACCCAAGGTCAGATTGTCGATGGAATCATCAAAAAAGTCGAGCCGTACGGTATCTTTATCCGGATCGAGGGATCAGACGTGTCGGGCTTGTGTCATCGGTCGCAGATTTCGGACAGTAAGCGGAATGTGGACAAGGCGATGGCGGGCTTCAGGGTTGGGGACGGGGTGAGAGCGGTGGTCATGGAGGTGGATGAGGAGAAGGGGAGGTTGAACTTTGCTATTAAGCCTAGTGCATTTGGCGAGGGTGTCGAAGGGGAGAGTGATGATAATGATGATGAGGAGGAGGGAGCAGGAGAGGATGACGAAGAGGAGCAAGAGGACGGGGAGAATGACGAGGATGATGATGGAGATGAGGAAGATGACGAGGAGGCGGAAGAGGGAAGTGGAGACGAGCTGGACTTCGAAGATGGCTCGGATGACGAGGAGGTCTTGGAAAAAGGGGAGAATGATGAGGATGATGACGAAGACGAAGACGACGAGATGGAGGTGAGTGCGCATGGCCTCCTCGTGGGATCAAGCTTACAATCACAGGTCGACGTTGTCACGCCTGCTGCGCCCTCGACGTCCAAAAAGACCAAGAAACCGACTTCGGTGCCAACCTTGACCGTATCCGGCGGCTTTGACTGGAACGGCGATGCTTCTGCTGCCAACGGTGATGACGACGACGAAGACGAGTCCTCCGGCGACGAGGCAGAGCCCACCGCCAAATCCAAGTCCAAGGGGAAAAACAAGGCGGTAGACCTCACCGCTACCGCTCCTTCCGCCCAACCATCTTCCACCTCGGAGTTCGAACGAGCTCTCTTGTCCTCGCCCAACTCGTCGTTCCTCTGGATTCAATACATGTCCTTCCTGCTCACGCTGCATGAAGTCGACAAGGCGAGGAGCATCGGTCGAAAGGCCGTCGAGAAGATTGGGTACAGGGAAGAGGAAGAAAAGTTGAATGTCTGGATGGCGTTGGTCAATCTGGAGATTGGATTCGGGACTGAAAAGACGAGGGAGGAGGTGTTCAAGGAGGCCAGTCAGTATAACGACGCCAGGACGGTATATGTTCGGTATGCCGATGCGCTGTTGGCTGCTGGCAAGGACGATGTGAGTCTAGGGATATCCCTTGAGTGTAGAAGTGTGAGGCTGACGTGGTTAGGCTGCAGAGGAAGTTTGGGGCAAGGTGGTCAAGAAGTTTTCGGCGCACACGGAGGCTTGGACCAAGGCTGCCGAGTATTGGTTCAAAAAGGGCGATGTGGACGCTGCTCGGGATCTTTTGCCGAGGAGTATGAAGAGTCTAGACAAGTCGAAGCGTGAGTCAAGCTCTGCTGTCAATGGGGATCCATTTACTGACTGGGGTAGATGTCGAGACGATTGAGAAGTTTGCCGTGATGGAATTCCGACATGGCGATGCGGAACGAGGCAAGACGTTGTTCGAGGAGCTGCTCAGTCGATATCCGAAACGACTCGACTTGGTCTCGGTGTACATTGACCAGTTGACGAGGGTACCAGACGTCCAGGCGATCAGGAGCTTGGTCGATCGGGCGCTGGAGAAGAAGCTCACGGCGAAAAAGGCCAAGTGAGTCGTCCCTGTCACGTAGAAGGAGGATATGGGTGACTGACGTGGTAGGTTCTTCTTCAAGAAGCTTTTGGCGGTTGAGAGCAAGGTTGGGGATGAGCAAGGAGAGGAGCGGGCAAAGGAGAAGGCAAGAGAGTGGGTCATGGCGAATGCCGCGGAGAAGGAGTAGAGGGAGAAAGGTTTTGACGACTGTTACATTTATGCATTGCATCTATTCGAGTCTCTTCTGGAATCCCTATTGGGCTACACGAACCATGCGGGCCGTAAGGACCAGTCGATGCACGTATGGCTCATAGTAGAGAAGCAAGCGCTTGTTCGAGCTGAAACCACCTTGACCGTTCAGTCGCGTTTCAATATCTCGCACCTTTCGACAATCTGATTTCGTTCGACCCACACCTCAATACTTTGCCTCGACATCTTCCGCCAGGACACCTCGGGATAGCTGAGCGATCCGTATAGAGACTTGGACTGAACGGATCTGTCCAGCCTCCTCGGTGGCCGCAACGACGACCATGACCTCGGGTCCGCACTACGAGTCGCTCTTCCACAACACCTCTATCGATCTCCTCATCCCGAGTCGCTCCTCTATCGCGTCGGAAGAATCGCACGAAGCATGGTCCGACAGTCTACGGAGTGCTCCCTCCCGAGCCGTCTCTTTCTTAGGTCAGTCACCCTGATCATGTATAGCATTGTTGGCGGGAAAGGCTGACGAGCAAGATGAGAAGCTGTTTTATGTGGTAGTGCTGTCTATACCGGATGAGACGCTGTCTACTCCTAATCCGAGCGATGAACCTCCTTCGGCTCTTCTCCGCTTTCTCTCGCGTCTTCAGGTGAGTCTGTACTCCACATCACAGTGCTCCCGAGACTCTAACACGGACATACGCATCATGTTGTCTCAAGAAGGGGGGCCAATAACTAACGTACGTGTAGCTATCGATGACCGCGTCCTTCCTCCCTCCTTTAGCCCAACGACCCACCTCTCTTCACCCATCGACAGACAATACCTCATCCCTCGTGCCTCCTAGAACGCCCAATGTGCCCACTACGCCCGACTCGGGCGGTATGCCAGTCACAC
>JALPCD010000566.1:0-10331 GCA_026538415.1 Cryptococcus sp. GC_Crypt_1
GAAAGCTCGACAGCTGTATCATGCGAAAGGAGGGAAACTGAACGGATTCTTTGATACGAGTGGAGGATTAACGTATGCGGATAAAGCGTGTGCATGGGCATTGCACTTGGCAATGCAGGCGGGAGTGAAGACGTACCTTGGACCGGAGGTGGGCAAGCTGGATGAGCTGGTCATGGAAAGCGAGGGGCGTGAGAAGAAGGTGGTGGGTTTGAGGACGGTCGATGGGAAGGAGCACAAGGCGGATGTGGTGATTGTTGCTGGTGAGTAAATAGCATTTGGCCGGGAACGTTGCTGACTCTGGTAGGAGGCGGATGGACTCCTGGTATCTTGCCTGAGGTTGAGGGAAGGCTACAAGCCACTGCGGGAAGCGTGGCTACGATCAAGCTACCTGAAGATCGCAAAGATCTATGGGACAAGGTGAGTCAAATTTGGAGGGCTGAGACGAGCTGACATGTAGTATTCGCCAGAAAAGTTCCCAGTCTGGGCATACGGAGTGACAGGGCATGACAGCCCAGAGTTCGGAGGGTGGGTCCAGCTCTTTTACGTGCAGCTCGTAGCTGATGAAATAGATTTTACGGATTCCCAAGGACGAACAAGGGGGAAATCAAGCTAGGCTGTGAGCTGCCCTCTGCGACCTTGCTGTTTCAAGCTGACGAGGCAGACCGAGGTCGAAAATGGACCAATTTTCAAACCCACCCCAAGACAGGCCAGTACGTTCAACCCGTCTCGTCGTACGGTCATTTACTGATATGCTAGACGTCTGTCGATCCCCAAAACAAAGTACACCGATGTCAAGGCCGACAATCTACCTAAGAGGGCTATCGACAATATCAAGCTGCTCCTGGGCGATCTCTTCCCAGACCTAGCCGTATGTCCTCTTAGGTGTCCATGTCTCAGGCTGACGAATAGCGACTAGGTATATCAGACGTCCGAATGTGCTGGTACACCGACTCGATGGACAACAATTTCCTGATCGACTACGTACCAGGATATGGAGACAGCCTGTTTGTCGCTAGTGGGGGGAGTGGACATGGCTTTAAATTCCTACCCGTCTTGGGCAAGGTGAGTCGGCGCGATGAGAGGGTCCACGCTGACGTGCAGCACGTCGTCAATGCGCTAGAGAAGAAGGTGGATCAGTTTACCCCGCTATGGAAGTGGAGATCGGTCCAGCCTGGTCAACATGCCAACGGGATCGACGAAGGAGAATACTCTGGACGAGATCTGGCTAGTCTGGAGGTGGCCAAGCGGTCAGACTGGGTGTGGACGAAGATTCGCAATGAAGCGAGGCTGTGATTGCCTCTTCAGCCGTTTCCATCATGCGTTTGTAGATTTATGCATGCGGTCAGCCTACGCGGGAGAACGAAAGTCGACAGGGGTAGCACCTTCGTACAACCACTTGCCCAGAGTCAAGATGTCCCATACTCGCCTCCCGGTCGCCTTGGCCACGGCATGGCTGAAAGGCGGCATGTTCGTACACTCCAGCACGATTGCCTTGACACCCGGGTAGTCCTTGACCAGTTGGAGCGCTGCATCAACAACCTCTTTCTCCATCCCTTGGTAGTCGTCTATGAGTCAGACAAGTAACGACGTCGAAGGTGGACTGTTACTCACAGGGTATCGACTCGTTCAAGACAGCCTTGAAGATCCCATCCTCTCCCTCTGGTAGACCATACACCGGCGTCCTAGCATCTGCCCCAACGCTCGTTAGGTGCTTCTCGGTCTCCAGATCAGCTCAGCGCCTCGAGATGATAAGAGCTGCAGATACTCACCAAGGATGTCTTCTTGAACGTCACTACTCCCACCGCCTTCCATCCGTCCTCGCCCGGGAGAAAGCTATTCTGCAGCCAAGCGACCTGTAGCAGACTCGTCGTACCCATAAAAGGTAGCCTCTCCGCCAGCATAGGATGCATCGTAGCCAGCTGACGAGTCAGCTTTAAAACCTCGACTGTATCGAGAACGACGATGAGGGAAAATGGAAAGGCGACTCACAAATCCACAAGAAGTGACAAAAGCAACCACGTTGTCCTCTTTGATCATCCTCTCCCCTTCTCGCACAAACGCATCGACAAGCTCTGTGCCCCATGTCCCTCCTACTACGGTAGCACTATCTGCCTCTTCGACGATGCGTATGACGGTCGGTATGCCGGACCATGATGCTGGATTCCCGACGTCTCCGGGCGGTCGAGGAAACGTCGTCTTGAGTTGAAGTACTCCTAGCTTGGGTACTGCGCTCGATGACATGTTGAGATCGAGAGATGGTCGAGCAAAGACATTGGGATGTTTGTTGGAAACAGATCATCCCCACTGCGAGAGATAAGCTGTAGCCGGCCGGTCATGACCGATCCGCTAGGATTCCCAGCTCACCCTGCAAGCGACCTCGTTATTGCGAACCCCATTGTTGGCTTTCCCGAGACCGAAGCAGTAACTTGCCAATGTCGAGTCCAAGGAGATCACAACTACCCTCCCGGAAAGATGAACGGTCCGAGGAGGAGTGAGTAGAATGATACACGAGTAGTTTGATTCCGCTCGATCACCTCATCCTCCATCCATCGCGTCGACCACCTGGTTATCTACTACTCTCTCGAGCTCGACGCGTCGCACACTTACATATAGCTGGGGGGTCGCAGCAGAGAAGCGAGCTCATGCTCGCAATAATCCTCCCCCTCCTCCTCTTCGCCATCCTCGTATACATTCTCGCTGTCGCACCTCGACATCTCGCCCGACTACCCCACTCGCGTCGGACTTCTCAACTCGGCGAGGCGGGATGGACGTTTGAGTTCACCTCGTGGTCGCTCGCAATCTTCACCAGCGCTTTCAACGATCTGCCTGGGACTATCGTCTCTAAGCTACCGACCTCGATTGGAAGGGTGTACGATGTGGGGTCAGTAGCGGGCGTGAGTGGAATGGTCGTCGCTGTGGGAGGAGGCTTGTGGGCGTTGAAAGAGGTGTGGATGGCTGTATGGGCAGAAGCGAGGATACACGCCATGCAAAAGGTCATCTCGGGCGAGATGATCCAAGAGGGAGTAACCAAACGGGCGATGGAGTATATGGCGGAAGGAGGCGCAGAGGTGGTCTCGCTCTCTGGTGGATTGCAGCCTTTGGCACGTTTCCTACGCTGTGAGGTTGGTCACGAGCTGATGCAATAGATACCCGGAGTCACGATACCATTCTCGCATGTACTCACGTTGGTCCTGGTCTTGGTGATCAACCAGCTCATACACGAAGCAGGCCACGCTCTCGCTGCTGCCTTGTATGTCCTCCACCTCGCTCAGAGGTCGAGCTAATGGATAGTGACGATATTTCCCCTTTACGACTGTCATTCAACCTGCATGTTATGATACCCAGCATGATGGTTTCCTTTCCCAAGACGGTAGACTCTCTCTCATCGTGAGCGTCCGCGACCGTTGCAAAGGGATCAGCTGATATTAGACGATCACGATTACGCTTGGCGACGTCTGGACCATGGCACAACCTCCTTACATACCTCTTTGTCTCTTCACTCGCTTTCAGTGGCCTGAGCAGACTGTTTTGGATGGATATCAGCGAAACAGGAAGAGTGATCGACACTGTCGACCTTGTGAGTCGTTCGTCGCAGAGGGAGATACCGGCTAACTTGCAGCAATCGCCGTTGTATTCGCATATACAAACCGGCATGGTCGTTAAGCATCTAGACGATATTTTCGTAGGAGGATCAGAGGATACGTGGAGCAGCTACCTCTCGGGCAACGAAATAGGAGATTTGGGCAAAGGGTGGTGTATACAAAAGGCCGTTTACGACGGTACAGCTATCTCCTTTTTCGGCTTATTCAGTGCTAATGGCAGACCTGCCTCTTCCACCTTGCACGGGCATTCATGACATCAGCTTCCAGTACACCTTGAGGCCGTCCGCTGCGACAGACCGCTGTCTTCCCCCTCATCCAATGCTCGACGTCCCATCCAGCACATGTCCCTGTCCAAGCTCAAAATGGGTCTGCGTCAGGCCGACTATCGAGGAGGATATATTGCGGATACAGCTGGATAGCGTAAAGACCAAGCACAAGGAAAATGTGGTGCTTTGGTCGGGTGACAGGAAGGTGGTGCTGGAAAGCGTCAAGATTGGGACGCAAGCGCCTCGGTTCGCGTCGAGCCTGATACGCTGGAATGCCCTATTCCTCGAGTACGTGGATCCATGTCTCCCTCTTGGTGTCGTACTGATTGTCTAGATACCTGTCGAGTATAGCTCTTTCGCTCTTCCTATTCAACCTGCTCCCTCTACCTCGTACCGATGGATCCCAAATGCTACGAGCGCTGCTATCTATGATGTCCCCTCGAGAAGGTACCCCCGGTATCTCGCAAAAGCCATTCCAAGCGACACTCTCGTCGCCCTCCCGCGCAGCTCTGCCTCGAATCAACACACCGACTAGAGAGCTATACAAGGAGTTTGAAATGTCAGACGATGAAGATTACGATGGAGACGAGGAGGAAGGTCGACGAGGGCAGAAAGAGGAGAGGTGGAAAGTCAGGTTGAGAAAGGGCGTCGAGGGGAGTATGGTGGCTCTTGTGGCTGGCTGGTTGGGCGGTTGGGGCATGTTGGCTCTGCTGAGGTCGAGCTGAGTAGACGTGTTCCGCGTTGGGCCGTTGTGTAACTTGTAGTAAAATGACATGCACCACGCATCAGATAGTGCGATGCCGGGGCCACTAGACAGCTAAGGTTGACTCGACTTCATGTACCCTCCACTGTGCCCTCTACCGTCCTCCACCTGGTTGAAGAAGGGCATATCAAAGGTGGAAGAGTTGCCTCCACTCTAGCAAGATAAAAGTGATGAGGTCATGGCTTTGTCGATTGCCGAAGTCTGACCATCCCCCCTTCCTTTGACAACGTCAAGGGGCTTTTTGGTATTCTACATCGACCTATACCAACCCCTCTCCCTGTGAAATCAGCTATTATGGTCGACATACCCAAAGAAATGAAGGCGCTGCGATGCGAGAAGAAGGGAGAGTAGGTCAAAATTCTCTCCGACCCCTTCTCGTCCCTCCCTGCCCACCTGCCTCAACGCCCTAATGGCAATGCAGCTGACTTCGTAGCAAGTACTACAACCTCACCACCATTCCTGTACCGTCTCCAGAGGGCTATCAAGCGCTTATCAAAGTCGGCGCAGCAGGCCTATGCCATACCGACATTATGGTCATGTCTGGAGAATTCGACGCGAAATATCCCGTCACTGGGTCGCACGAACCGACTGGGACTGTTGTTTCATTGGGAGACAAGGCGGAGAAAGAGGGTTTGGCGAAGGTAGGCAAAAGAGTAGCTGGTCTACTTCAGCGAGAGCCATGTGGTGAGTCTCTTCCTACCTCGCACTTCCTTAAGTGATGTGGACATCCCGTAGGCGGCGGGCTGATGACCAGGGGAATGTCAGGATTGCCGAAAGGCGGGACAGCAGTATTGCCCGAAAGCCAATTATACGGGATTCCATGTGGATGGAGCATTCGCAGAGTATGAGCTGGTGGATGCTAGGAATCTGGTGGAGATTCCGGATGATCTGTCTCTCGAGCAGGTCAGCTGGACCAAGTGCCGAGGTCGAGCTGACATTTGCAGGCAGCGCCGTTGACTTGTGCTGGGATTACCATATACAACGCTATCAAGAAGGCAGAGCTCAAGCCGGCTCAGGTGGGTGCTTTCTGGGGCATGGGCTCATGGACAGGTGCTCGCGATCAGCGGTTTGGGTGCGCTGGGTCATCTAGGTGTCCAGATGGCCAAAGCTCAGGTGAGTTGGCCCGTTGTTACTCAGTTGAGTAAATAGGGGTTGAAAGTGGTTGGAGTCGACTCTCGACCAGGACCTATCGAGATGACTCGGCAGTTCAAACTTGCGCCTGACCTTCTTCTCGATGCGACACAAACCAACGCCGAGGAAGCCGTCAAGGAGATTGTCAAGCTTCGACCGGCAGACTACGACGGCTGGGACGGTGCAGATGGTGAGCTTTTGACTCCTTCCTGTGCTCAGCTCACGATCTAGCTGTCATCTTGACTGCCGACCCGCTCTCTTCGCATCGATATGGTCTCGACATTGTCCGCCGGCACGGTCGAGTCGTCTTCGTCTCGCAACCTCCTCAAATCCACTTTGACTTCCAAGATCTCATTTTCAAGAATCTGACGATTGTGGGATCATTGCATGGGGATGCGATGGGGTTGAAGGAGACGATGGACCTTTGTGCAAAGCATGATATCAAGAGCGAGTTGTCGACGTTTAGTATTGACCAAGGAAAGGAGATGGTGGATAGTGTGCATGACGAGAACAAGAAAGGCAAGAGCGTGCTGGTATTCTGAGCTTGAGCTGGAGGAGCAAAGAGATCGAGTAGCAGATATTAGTAGCATAGAGGACGTTTGATCATGTATCTCATTAGCATGGCCTTGGTCAAGGATATGCGTTGACCCGCGGAACTAGAGGCAGGGGCGAGGTGCCCCTCACCAACACTCGCCGCTTGACCATGACCGACCGAGGTGATGTTGGATCATCTAACTTACATCACTCATCTCTTTCATATCACCTCAACATCCATACTTCCCATCGCGATGAGCTGCTCTCACATTGCTCAGCTCAGTACAAGCATTCAGCCGCCACGACCATCACAACAAGTTCACAGGTCAGTTGATGCGTGAGCGAGCTCTGTCCGTGAAGCTGATCAACCAGGGAAGAATGCACCCTCTGCTTCGATGGACAGGTAGGTCGGTCACTATCACTTTGAGAAGTCGGCTGACTCGACAGGATGATTCAGAAGGAATACTTGTCTGTCTGACATGTTTCAACGGAGGATGTTTTGGAGAAGACAGGAGACATGCCCATCTGCACTTTGAAAAGACGGGACATGCGTTGGGCGTGGTGATCAAGCGGTCCAGAAAGGAGCCTGTCAAGCGGGTGAGCTGCATGTCCCTTTGCGGAGAGTACTTTTAACATTCAGGACTCTTCTGAACCTCCATTGAAAAAGCTGGCCATCTCTGCTCCATCGGACGACGAGCTGTATTTTTACTCGACCTCTCTGCGATGTTTCGCCTGTTCAAACGTGGGCGAGGTGGTTCATTCTGACGATCCGACCGTGAGCTGCGGGACCAACACTTGGGGATCAGATACTCATGAGATAGATCGCGTCGACAGTGGAAGGGATCATGAAAGCCATGTCATCGGCTCAGCAATCCGAGGTTAAAGCTTGGGAGGAGGAGATTCTGGCTTGCGAGCACACCTTGACGCTTCAACAAGAACCTGCCATCACTCCTGGTTCAGGTACGCCGAACATAGGGCCGCTTGATGCCTCAGCTGATGGTGCAGTACCCTCGCAATGTAGTTCTTGCGATTTGACGTCGAATCTGTGGTTATGCTTGACGTGTGGATTGGCGAATTGCGGCAGAGCCCAATTCGGAGGATTAGGAGGGAATGGGCATGCTCTACAACATTACAAAGAGACGGGACATGGGATGGGAGTGAAAATGGGGACGATCACGCCCGAGGGGACGGCAGGTGAGCTGCTTAAGATGTTTCGAGAGTGATGGACAGGAAGCTGACGGAAGACATCTATTGCTATATCTGCGACGACGCCAAGCTGGATCCAGAGTTGGCTTCCCACCTGGGTACATTCGGGATCGAGGTATTGGGGCAGACCAAGACGGAAAAATCGATGACAGAATTGGTGAGCTGCGTGTTGTATCTGATGGTTTACAAAGCTGAGGATATAGCAATTGGAGCACAATCTCAAGTTCGACTTTTCCATGACGGGCGATGATGGGCAAGAGCTACAACCGGTATTTGGCAAGGGCATGACGGGATTGAAGAACCTTGGAAACAGGTAGGTCGTACACGAAATCGCAAACTGACGGGTAGCTGCTACATGGCTTCCGTCATGCAGACCCTCTTCACCCTCCCCTCTTTTCGACAACGGTACTACTCGGACACCGCCCTTACCCACTTTCAAATATGCGACAATCCCCTCCCTGCGTCATGTCTCGAATGTCAGATGCTCAAGCTCGGCGATGGTCTCCTTTCTGGTCGATACTCTCACCGAGCGACGCTGCCTCCCGCTTCGTCTACCGGCTTTGACTCGACCCAAGAACCACCTCGATTCCAGGAAGGGATCAAGCCGAGTCAGTTTAAGGCGTTGATTGGTAAAGGGCACGAGGAGTTTTCGACCATGCGACAACAAGACTCGGAAGAATTTTTGCAGCACCTTGTGACTCGACTGAGGACAGAAGCGAAACGACAGGGGAGAAGGGAGGAAGACGAGGCGATGAATATACTTCGGTTTGGGATGGAGCAGAGGTTGCAATGTGGAGAGTGTAGGAGGGTAGGATACAAGGTGGACGGAGTGGATCTGGCGAGTCTTCCGGTGGAAGCGGTGGAGATGGGTACGACGGAAGAGGGGAAGAAGATGTGGAAGGAGGTTCAGCTGGATGAATGCTTGGAGTCGCTTTGCGCAACGGAGGAGCTGGCAGACTACGCCTGCTCAAGCTGCGGGAAGAAGGTGCGAGCGGAAAAGTGAGCAGTGTCCATCCTTGTATGCCGTTCTGGTGACTCATGGGCAGGACGACCAAGTTTGCAACTTGCCCCGACTTGCTGGTTCTGCATATGAAAAAGTTTCAGCTGGTCAATTGGATGCCGACAAAGCTTGGTACGTCTAAACGTCAAGACATGGCTGATGGCAGATATTCCCGTCAAGGTGCCGGACCAGCTGTCGTTGGATCGATACATGGGCAAGGGCAGACAATCTGGAGAAGAAGAGTTGGCCGTCGACGCTCCAGCCGGTCAGCCTGCTGAGTCTTGGTCAAGCTAACATATAGCTTCATCTGGACCTGAATTTAACGTGACAGCCATGTCGCAGCTCGAGGCGATGGGTTTCCCGACGATACGATGCCAGAAAGCACTACTGGCGACGGGAAACAGCGATGCCGAAATAGCAATGACATGGCTGTTTGAGCATATGGAGGATCCAGGTGAGCCCATAATGGTCGAGGTGCTTCCATAGCTGACATGTGCAGATATCGATGCTCCCATTCCTGCTGCTGGTCCTACGTCTGGTGCTGCTTCTTCCGAGCCTTCTCCTGACCAAATCGCCATGATAGCGGATATGGGCTTCTCGGCCGCTCAAGCTAGAAAGGCTCTCAGGCAGACGGTAAGCTGATTCGCCCCACGTGGCGCAGAGCTGATCGAGTAGGACGGAAACCCCGAACGAGCCATCGAGTGGCTTTTCTCCAACCCCTACGATGCGGGAGAAGAGGAAGCTGTGCTTGCCGCTTCAGGTGGATCTTCAACCGGACAGGATGTCGGAGGGAGCAAGACTACACCGGCCAATTATCGACTCAAGGCGTTCATCTCGCACAAGGGACCGTCGGTGCACTCTGGTCACTATGTCGCTACGATCCGACAACCGCAAGCGGGACTAGAGGGACAAGGGAACGACGCAAGAGACGAGTGGGTATTGTTCAATGATGAAAAGGTGGTGAGGGCTCCTGAAGGCGGTGGAGAGGAGATGAGGTCGTTGGCCTATTTGTACATCTACGAGAGAGTATAGTTAGGACGAGTAATAAACAGTAGTGTAGCAGTGGAGTATATCGTGCATCTATCCTATCCTCCCATATGCAGAGCCTATGCAATTCACATTCCTATCCTAGTGATGAGCCGAATTGACCGGTCCGGTGTCGATACCGGATAGAGATGTTCCCGTCGAGAGACAACAAGGGAAGGGAAGAGATCTGGAACCAAATTGGGAGCAACACCTCCCAATTCCGCAGCAGCTCTCCTCGTCCACTTGCCTTGTACGCATATCACCGTCAGAGTCACGCCAAGCACAGAGAATAGTATGGAGCCATTTACTCCGCTCTATCCACCGTTCGCGACTGGACATGCTTTTCGCCTTCGCCTTCGTGTCGCTTTCGCTTTCGACATCTACACTCTGTTGTCGAAGCGCCGTTGATCGACATTGCGACGGTTGGGATTGGCCATCTTGCCCGTTCAGCGCGGTACCGGTAATAACCCTTTGCGATCGACATCCAGCCTGGTCTAGGACTGCAGAGTGAAGAGCTAGCGGGGGTCATCTTGACGCTGGTCGACTACCCAATATAGGGTCGCAACGTCGGTATCGATACGACGGGGAGGATCGACTCGACTGTTGAGAAGGGTTGCTTGGACACCGCAAGCGTCGACTCTGTCACGTCGCTCAATCCAATCACTACCAAGAGTTGCGCGAGTAGAATCCGATTGTGTACTATACCTCGACCTCGACAGTATGCCGTCTCGACCGGCTTTCGTGCACCACTCGACCTCGTACGCCGAACACCATCGCTCGCCTTCTCTCCCTTCCTCTTCTTC
>JALPCD010000567.1:0-10312 GCA_026538415.1 Cryptococcus sp. GC_Crypt_1
CCGATACGGTGTATCCATATTCTCGGGATACCTCACAATAGACTTGTTGCCAAGCATTGGGGAGGGCACGATGAGAGGAGTATAGGTTTACTACGAGCATTATGTTGTTAACGGCCGAGAAGGGGGAGAGAGCAGAGTCAAGGGAGATGAAAGATGGAAGATGGAAGGATGGGCGCCTTTTCCCCCGCGCCATGCCGTTTGTATCCGCTCTAAATACCACTAGGAAATACCATTCTTCCCTGGCAGATTGCCCATCTCCCTCGCCAGGTTGGTATTCCTTCGCATCGGGTTGGTATTCAAGAGTCCTATTTAAGTTAGGGCCGAAGAGAATACCATGAGCTTACATAGACGAGTACCAATCTGCTTCTTAAATTGGATGATCTATATGTAAACACCCTCACATGACCTGACATTGAGAGATCCTTGCGATCGCCGCAAACTGAAAGGAGATAGAGAGGGCCATGCATCCGGCGCCGATCCTACAGCTGAAGCTTGAACCAAGTTCCCGGTTTGTCCATCACCTCGTCCACCCCGTCACCCATTCCCGGCGCATCCAGCTCCCACTTGTCCCATCTCCCTCGCCTCAACCACTCTTCCTCGACTTCCCACCTCACCCTATCCTGCTCACTCCATGCCGCCTTGATCAACCTTTCCCTGATCGAGTAGCCCGCTTTCCGCAACGTCGACCTGTCCTCTGCGTAGGTCCGAAATCGAGCAAATTGCGCCGACGAAAATGCGAATGGGTCGTCTGACATGTGTCGGACGATATGGTGGATCACTTCCGATGGCAGGTCGAGTAGACGGAAGGTGGAAGGGGAAGAACGCTCTCCGACATCTTGGATGACCTGTTGAGCCGTCTCTCGGTCGTTTCGTGGTCGAGCGGTGAGGATCAGTCGAGCGGGGTAGAGGCAACGCAGAGCAGCTTGGCGTATACGTCGAGTGAGACGTCGGTTCCGCTCGAGAATGGGCGGAAGACGTTCGTGCACCTGATACGACAGTATGCTCTGATCCCTAGCGATATCCTCCTCTGACCTCTCTTCCCTAATCGGCCCCGAGGCGAGATTGTCAACGGGCGCAGCGTTGATCGTCCCGGCTTCCGGATCCTCGCCCACTCCTCCTGCGTCATTCGCGAATAGCCCAACCTGCTTCACCGTATAGTTGGAAGACTCCAAAACATCCACAATCTTCTTGACGCCCTGTGGTCCTAGCTGATTTCCGTTCAACTCGAGCGTATCGAGGCGCCTACATCGTGTGCTGCCGAGGTACCTGGCAAGGGGCTCGGCGAGGGAGGAAGGTATACCGCAGGTGGACAAGTGGAGTTCGGCAAGATGAGACGAGTCGAGAGTGTCGAATAGCTTGGTGAGGGATGTATGGTCGAGGGTGTTTTGGTTGAGCGATAGGGTAGTGAGGTTGGTCGAGTTTAGACAATGGATCACATTATCAATGTTCTCCAGCATCTATTCGTCAGCTTGGTCCGATTGCCATGCTCTCTGTTTATTTGTGACAGAGACAGTGACATGTGCTCACACGGATGTTGTTTCCCTGCAAAAGAAGCCTCTCCATACACACATCCTTCTTGCTGTAATTCAAAACCCCCTGAAAAGCCGTGTCGTCCAACTCGTTTGATGCCAGGTTCATCTCCTTGATCCCCCACAGCTTTTCGGTTGTCGAATACCTCGAACGGAGGGTTGTGAGGCCTTGTATGATGACGCCTAAGCCCCCTGGACCGAGGAGGTTGTGCGAGATGTCGATTCGCCGGATGGTGCGGTTCACATTGACGAGGATACGAAGGGCTGTCTGTTAGCTCCAATCTGTCAGAGTCGCTAGATATACCCGGTCCGCGGTAAGGGGCTAGGAGATACGGCAAGAGGAGGGGGGGAGAGAATTAAGGAGCAGGACTCACCGCCGTCCTCGCCGACAAAGCCATGATCAGGCAGATAGACCAAGTCGGAATGGGTTCGCAAAGCAACAGCCATGTTCTTCCAAGTTTTCTGGACCGATCTGTATCGATGCTCGTCGACTTAGTCTTTCTGCACCAAAATTGGCTTTGAAGGAGATCTGGGGCTGCACTCGGCCGGTCGAATAAGAGCTGCTCGGAAGAAAGGAAGGTGTGCGAGGTGAAAAGAAAGAATGAAGGATGAAAGGTTGGAGGATCAACTGATTGCCGGATCGTCGAGGTGGAGGTCGTCCACCCAGATGAATGCAACAAGCCAGGCCAGATCCCCACTTGCTTGACACCTCCCATCACATCATGCGTGGGACGCTCCAGGCGTATGCATCAAGCTCTACGATTGTCCTTTCAAGCTGTACCCTTTGTCCCTTTAGGTATTGGTAGGAAGAGCTATGCCGAACCTCCATGACCGCCTCGATGATGCTTGCCCCATCGATGCTTCCTATTACAGCTTGTGCCGTCCCCATTCCTACCTCCTCCTCCTCCTCCATGGTTTCCTCCTCCCAGTCCAGTCTCCGCAGCGCCCCGTGTGGAGCTCGACCCAATGGCAGAGGTTCCAATGAGAACATTCGATGTAGCTGAGACCGAAGAGGAAGCCGACACTACAGTCGAAGTCGAAACCGCTCCCGAAGACAGATCCGACCTCGACGAGGCGAAAATCGACGTCAGAGTAGCCGTACCCCCATCACCCGTCTCCGGCGCTGCAGCTCCATCTAGACCCGTAGCGACGGTAGCCACCACATCCAATGTCCCACTCTCTATCCCCTTTGTAGGTGACGGCCCCACCGAAAAGGTTTGCGAAAAAGCAGTCACCTTGTTCGAGCATGTCGCTCTGGCGTTTTCACATTTCGTTCCAGGAGATTACGTTCCCACATAGTCTGTCCGGTTGGGACAAAATTCGATAATGTAGTCGGCCTTTTCGTTGGTCGACGGGCAGGTCCATAGAGCGGTTTCAGACTTTTCGCTAACTCGTCAGCCAGGAGCCACATCAGAAGTACCTCGGGACCCACTCATATGCGTACTGGCCGTCAGCAAGCTAGCTGGGGCAGAGGTGTAGTGTAGGTAGTTTACTCACAGCATAGGCAGACTTGCAGCTGTCTTTGAAGACGGCGTAATAGTCCACCCCGCAGTTCGCACAAAGCTCAGGATCATTATACCCATCTACTGATGAGCTTATGCCCCACCCAAACCCCAAGAGGGAGTTAACGCACCAGAACAACAAGCTCTGTTTCCAAACTTCTCCTGTCCAAATCCAGCATTACAAGCCACCAAACAACCCAAATTCTTCCCTTCCGCGTCGATACCAGATCGCAAGACGGACGGACAAAGCGGGTTGATGTTGGTAGCGCAAGAGGGTGCTTCGCAGGAGTCGATCGAGGGGTAGATGGCAAGAGGGACATTGAAGCCTTCCTATCAGCCCTGTCTGGTATCCACCCTGACACTCACCGTCCACGAGCGAGATGTCATAGTGGTCCATTCCTCCTGCGTTCAAAGTGAACTCGGCTAATACATCAGCTCACTTTGACCAGGTGTCAAGCCGACTCACCCAATGTCGCAGGAGGCTCGTTCGTACCTTGACTGATGGTCAACCTGGACTCGGGCAGACTCGGGCAGACTCGGGTCGACTCACCACTTGACTTCCCCTCCACTTCCCGGTCCACATCCACCCGTCAAGCATCTGAAGTTCCCTCCATCCGTCGTACATCCAGTCCTCGCCCAGATCCTCCCTGCTGTCCAAGTATCCTCCACTTCAAACGTCGTCTCCTGCTTTGACTTCAACTCCCATCCCGTCGCTTGACCCGGTTGACTGCCTACGCCAGTGTGCATACCGGGCCAGATGGTCGATTGACACGAGTTGAGCACTTTAATCTGGCGAGCATGAGCCGGGCTGGAGACAGTGATCAAGGAGAAGAGAGCGAGCGTAACGGAAGTTGGAATCGGCATCGTGTCGTATATTATTCAGTCGTAGAAAGAGCGTGTGGTCTTAAAGAACGTATGAATGGTTTGGAGAGCTGAAGCAGTCGTTATAAGCGCAACATGTATGGAGATTGAGAAAATAAGAGGAAGAGTTCAAAACATACCAAGTCGGGTCCAGCTGGACGACCGTCAACGACCGATCCATGGGAGATGTATCGAACGGGCGAGATGCCCGTCTCCGTTGGCGAATCGGAGAGGGGTCCATGTTTCCAAGCCTAAAAGGGGGTCACTTTGTCGTCCCCGTTCTTGGCGTAACACCGGAGGAAGCCAGATCGAAGATGTCACGAACGAAGAACAAAGACCCGGCCACCTTGGATACCATGTGATGGCGTTTGTGGTGAAGCGTTTCAGATGTCCAGAGTTGATGCGCAGAAGTTAAAACGGGGTGACCGATGGGGCACCGATGGTGAGTTTCATCTGCCCACATAAGGTTACTGGAGGGAGCTAGAGGTGGTAGATATGCATGCTGTTGCAAGATGCGGGAAAATAGGCAAGATCCCGCCCGGTCGAGCTGTCGACCTCTTGACGGAGTCTTTCGTCGAAATGTCTACTCCTTGGCGTCGAGACCTCCTTCCCTTGGCTTGCTGTCGGCCGCGGATCCTTTCTCGACAAGTAGCTGAGCCGCCATCAACGTCCTGAAGCGACTTCCTTCCTTTCGACTCTGAGGATTGTCAGCTCTCGTTCCAATCTTCCCAAGTGACCCCGTGATGGTGTAGATCTGGAATGGGGGTAGGAGGAAAGATGATCTTCTGATGAGCTCCCAAAGGGAGCCCACCATATTGGGAGTTTGAAGGCAGGTCAATACAGAACGCAGCTCTGTACACAAGTTGTTTGAGAGGTATCGCGAAAAGTTGCTCACCAAAACATCATATCGACCCTCCTCACTGACTACCCCTTCCTCAATCACCACCACCCTCTCCGCTCGAGCGATGGACGATAATCGATGAGCAGCGAGTATGACTGTAATATTCTTCTCCCGTATAATGTAATCTATGGCGGCATTGACAGCGTTCTCCGAGGAAGAGTCGAGAGCGGATGTAGCTGGTCTGTGAGCTCATTGCGAAAACCAGAGGAAGGGAAGAGCTCACCTTCGTCGAGAAGCAATATTGAGGGATTCCTGACCAGCGCTCGAGCTATCGATATCCGTTGCCTCTGTCCACCCGACAAACTAGCCTTGCCAACTACCAATTCAGCCAAATTTTGATTCGAAAGGGATACACGCACTCGTGGTGTCAAAACCCTGAGGTAGAGACCAGATAAACTCGCAATTTGCCATCCTGGCAGCCTCCTCGA
Source organism: Cryptococcus sp. GC_Crypt_1 (assembly GCA_026538415.1). NCBI lineage: Eukaryota > Fungi > Basidiomycota > Tremellomycetes > Tremellales > Cryptococcaceae > Cryptococcus > Cryptococcus sp. GC_Crypt_1. The sequence goes on from JALPCD010000567.1 coordinate 5,222, forward strand.
CATCCTCCCTCGTAGCATGCGGTGTTCCATACGCGATGTTGTCATGTACCGTCCCCGCGAACAGAATCGGGTCCTGGAAGACAACACCTATTCTGTCCCGCCATGATTCTGGGTTGAACTCTCGAATATCGGTACCGTCAAAGGTGACCATGCCCGAATCGGGATCGTAGAACCGACTAAGCAATTGCTGGATCGAGCTCTTCCCACTTCCACTTGATCCGCTTACAATCAGCTATCTGCTGAACTACTGGATCTAGCCGACTCACACCAAGGCTACACTTGTCCCGGGCTCCACCGTCAAGGTGACGCCTTTCAACACCTCGACTTCTTTCCTGCTGGGATAGGTAAAGTGGACATTATCAAACCGGATGGGTCCGTTTCGTCCTGGTTCAAGCGACTTGCCGACATTGAGCGGGATGGCAGATTGTCGATCGAGCAGCCAAAAGACTCGAGCTCCAGCGCCGACACCTTTCATGAGGCCGGTGAAGAATCCCGTCAGGCCGGAGACTGAGCCACCGACGTATCTGATCGTGAGCTCGAGCGACAACAATGGACACGCAGGCTTACGCGCTGTACATCAAGAGAGATGACAGATCTCCCACCGAAATCTCTGATCTCGAAACCAGCGTTCCACCTGATTGTCAGTCGCAGCACCGCCAGACGTGCCGCGGTGCTCACCGTAGCCCAACAAACACAACAGAGCGAGGTTCCCGGTCAGCCCACTCGCCCCCCAGAATACACCCGTCATGTACGCCTCCTTCTTCGCCAGTCCAAAAATTCTATCCACCTTGGTCTGAAACAGCTGATCTTCAATCCCTTGCGCATTGAAAGCTGCTACGGTCTTGAAAGCGTTGAGCTTCTCCTCGGCAGTCTGTGCGTCAGCCTTAGTCACTAGGTGGTTCAGCCTCGACTAACTTTTGACATTTCTCCAATAGCTTCCTGGGTGACGTTACTGAGCTTGCGCAGATATCGACCGTAGAAGACCTGATTGTCAACTTTGTCCCGCCCAGCATTGCTTTCACACTTACAGCAAAGAGAGAGACGGGCGGAACAACACACAGCATTACCAAGGTCAACTTGGCCGAAATCCAAAACATCATAGATACTGACATCAGCGCGACCTCTACTTCCGTCGGGCAACACACCTCCGACTCCTGCTGAAATGAGAGCCCTTGAGGTCAGCGGAGAAGCTTCTAGCGATAAGCCGAGGAGGCTCACTCACCTCAATCCATCGGAAAAGTTGGACGTAACGCTGTCCCCTAATATGTTGGTGTCCACGCTCAGACGAGACACGATATCTCCTGCTGATCGATCCGCAAATTCTGGCTCCTGCCTCAAAGTTGCTAGATACGCCTGGCGCCTGGATATAAGCCCTGGACGGGCGTGAAAGACTGTACAACTCACCTTATACGAGCGATGATCCTCTGCCCTGACAGTTTCATGATGATAGCTCGACCTAGATCTATCAGCAATTGCGACGCGGAGATCTAGATGGCTCACCTGTATTACATGCTGCTCCAAGGACAAACGCTCCAGCCAGCACACCGGCCGCGACAGGAAACGACATGCCAAACAATGCATCCTGCATATCAGCGCTGCTGCGGTATTACAAGCACGCCCAACTGACCTGATTGGACGAAAAGTAATCTATTAGCCTCCCTACTGTCAAAGGCACAAGCATAGACACCGAGCTCGAGACGACCAGCTGAACATCAGATCCGCCCTTTGAAGTGAACTCACCAATCCAGCTCCTATACTCAATGGTCCAGCCTCCGGTTTCGCCAGCATCAACAGCTTTTTCACGCTCGAAGAAGCATTCTCCTCTGGCGAGGCATTGCTCTTATCCCCCGCCAAAGAGAACAGCTGGGTGAAGCGGGTTATAGCGGATTGTCTAGGTCGATCGGGCTCTTCGCTCGCCGGGGATTGAGCTAGTGAAGAAGGGATGGCGGGTTTGGAAGAGGATGGAGGAGCGGAAGAGTTGTATCGGCAGTGTTGAATCCGACATCGTATAAAGGTCGAGGATGGTCGAGCAGGATGACGTGAAGAGGAAGGGATGCTCGAAGAGGTGGAGAAGGGTCGGGCGATTCGAAAGAGATCATCGTCCGCGACCCTCCTACCGATTCTACCTATGCCGCATGTTGACGTTCGTGGAGCTAGTCGAGCTGCGTATAGGCTCAATCGGAGACTGCTCATCCCCCGTTGAAATGGTCAAACTGCCGAGCGGAATGTGAATGTGGTCAAGAGGAAGTGATGGATGACAATAACAAGACTGGAGAAAACGTTGATCGACTGAAATCATCAACTGCCGCGGCAAAGGCGTCATCGATAGCTTCGGCCGGTGCAACAGCGTCGATCAACCTCTAACGTCCGCGAGGAAGCTGCATACAAGAGACAGATAGGTCAAGATACTGCAGTGCATGTGGGGAGCAATATCATTGAAGGTTGGACAGAGCTCTACAGGATGATCTAGTTGACAGAGACGAGCTTGACGTCAAACTTCAAGGTCGATCCCTTGGGGATACCGGGAAGCTTTTGGTTGCCGTACGCCAAAGGAGCAGGGATAGTCAATCGTCGCTCTCCTCCAACGGCCATACCGGCGAGTCCCTCGTCCCAACCCTTGATGACCTCTCCTCGACCAAGGACAAACGAGAAGGGCTTGCCGTTGGTGTTGGCATCGAATTGCTTGCCGCTCTCGAGCTTCCCAATGTACCTGGAACCATCAGCGAGTGCAAAGTAGTATATGGAAAATTACACTCACCTCATACCGAGTCGCTTGCCAGACTTGGCAGCGGGTCCATCTCCGACCTTGACATCCTCGATGATGAGACCGCTGGGCAGGGTTCGCTAACGAGTTAGCATGATGCGAGACGAGTGACCAAGAAGAGTCAAGATGAGCAGGAGAGACCCGAAAAAGACAAGACCACAGAATGATGCATGTCTGTTCCAGGATACTCAAGTACTGTTCATCTATCGGGGGAATGTTGGTGGTGCTGGAGATCACTTTCGCACCTTTTGCTGCTTCTGGTCCTTCTTGACCTCGGCCTTCTTCTCGGGAGCAGCGGTGGCGCTCTCAGCTCCGGTCGACTCTCGCTTGGCCTTCTTTGCGAGCTTCTTTTGTTGAGCCTTGCTCAACTCGGTGGTCTCGGCAGCGGTAGCCTTGGCGGCGGGCGAGTCGATAGCCTCGGCCTTTCGCTTCTTGTTGTCAACGACGGGGGCGGCGACGGCGGCAGCGACCTTGGCAGCCTTCTTGGGTGCGATGACAGTCTCAATCTCGGTGATCTTGCTACGAAGTCAGTGGGTGACATGCGATGTGCGACGGAAAGAGCTGCTCACCCGACGGGGATGTCCTCCTCATCCTCGAGCTCCTCGTCCTCGTCGTAGATGTCAGAGTAGTCGTCGTGCGAGTCGTAGTCAGACTCGTCGTCCGAGTCTTCGAGTCCGGGTTGGTAGATGTAGTTTCCGAGCAGGTGGACGGCGCTGATAATATCAGCTCCAAAATCTAGCAGTATAACAAGAAATACTCACTTGTCACCGGTAACCTCGAACATGACGGCGTCACCGCTAACGAAGGTAAGGTCAATAGCAGCTTGCTCGATCTACACAGTCAGCATATGTACAGTCAACAGAGACACTCTTAACCCACCTTGCCAGCGGTAAGGGAGCAGATGACATTGGTCTCTTCCGGCTCGTCCTCGTCAAAGTCCGAGTCCTCCTCATCGTCCATTTCCTCGTCATCCTCTTCTTCGTCGTCCTCCTCATCCTCGGCATCACCGTTGACGGCAGCCTTGCCCTTCTTGGGGGTCAACTTGAAACCTTCCTCCTCGTCCATCTCGTACTCGTCCTCGTCGAGCTCCTCGTCATCATCGTCAATGTCGAAGTCGCTGTCAAACTCAGAGTCCGAGTCGCTTCCTGGAGGGACGGGCTGGTGGGTAACCTTGATGACGGATCGTCCGTTGTTGTCTCGGAGCTCCTCGCCAAGAGCAGCGTTGGTGATCTGGAAGTCTCGTCGGATGTACATGGGGTACTTCTCTCCTGTCTCGTCAGCTATGCTCGGTACTACAAGAACAAGTGAGCTCACCGGGGAGAAGGGTCAATGACCAGAGGTTCATTTTGCAAGCCATGATGATAGATGTGTTTTATGTGTATAGGTTGAGTGAGAAGTATTGAAGGATTGAAAGATGAAAGATGAACGTTCTCGAAAATCAACCGGGTCAACTTTTCATGTGCGAAGCGAGTGGCAAAGATCAACAACCTCGGCCCTCGCCGCCTAATCAGCCTGGCTGGGTGGCAACAACACGGGGGGCGGCGAGATGTCGGAGAATGGTCATTGTGGCACGCCTACACGGGGTGACGTATCGCACCTGGCTACTCGCTACTCTATCTCATCTCGGACCGCTTGACGTTGAACTCGACAACAACCATGGTGAGCAGCATCTAGAAGCATATCGGGGGGATCACGCTGACGCTTGCCCAGTCGAACACACTCAGGCCGTATCTCAATGCGGTCAGGAGCTCCCTCACGGCCGCTCTCACGCTTCAGAACTTCTCTTCGCAGGTCGTCGAGCGTCACAACAAGCCGGAGATTGAAGCTCAGTATGTGTCCCTCTCGCGTTGTTCTCCAGTCATGTCTGAAGTGCTAGGCTAACAGAATAGGAAGACAATCGAGGCCCTCCTCCATCCCCTGATCGTCTCACGAAACGAATCCGAGCGAGTCCTTATCGAACCCTCTGTCAATTCGATCCGACTCAGCATCGCCATCAAGCAAGCCGACGAGATTGAAAAGATCCTATGCCACAAGTTTACCCGGTTCATGATGATGCGAGCGGAAGGTTTCGTCATTCTCAGGAGGAAGGCCATACCCGTGCGTCTCCCTTCCACGCCGAAGCTGATCGTAATAGGGCTACGACATCTCCTTCTTGATCACCAACTTTCACGGAGAGTCCATGCTGAAGCACAAGCTCGTCGACTTTATCATTCAGTTCATGGAGGATGTGGACAAGGAGATCTCAGAGATGAAGCTGTCGTTGAATGCTAGGGCGCGTATTGTCGCCGAGAGTTACCTTTCCACGGTGAGTTGATCCATCCCCCACC
>JALPCD010000568.1:0-10294 GCA_026538415.1 Cryptococcus sp. GC_Crypt_1
GAGCTCGAGCGGGATAAGCGGAGCACTACGAGCTCGACCGCGCGTAAGAGCCATTTCAGCGAAGACGAGGATGAAGAGGATGGCGTGGCAGATGATGAGAGTGATCTGACAGAGGAAGAGGAGGAGGTCGAAGAGGTCGAAGAGGTGGAGCGGCTGGAGCGCGGACCGGCGATGGTGGGGCTCAAGGTGGAAGACCCGGAGGATGATGAGAATGCGCTGTTGGAGAATGGAGAGGTCGAGCCTGATGACGAGGTCACCATCGTGTCTGATCTCAAGAGGTATGCTTTCTATCCTGACCTGTGATGTGTTGGCTGTGAGCTGATGAAGAGCAGATTATCCAAGTCGCCAAAGACGGAGAGCGAAGCGCTCTCGGTCCGATCGTCACCCTCTCTGACTCCTCCTCCACCTTCTGTCGCCATCAAGACCACGCGACTGCCCGACCTCATTCGAGAACCGGTCTCCTCTGCGGCGTCCCAGGAAAGCGAAGACGAGGAGTTTGAGGAGGCTACGTCACGAGAGAACGAGGACCACCAATACGAGCTCGAGGGTGCAGACATCGCTGCTGTCGTGGTCAGAGGTGACGAGGTGCCCAAAGTCGAGCTGGAAGCTGCTGCAGCTACTGAGCGGAGGGAAGTGGACAGCATGTCTGCCGGCGAGGATGTCGTGGACGATATCGAGGAGGACGAGAATGGTGATGGCGATATCACCATGCGTCCAACAGATACGGCAGGAGATATGGAGACGGAGGGTGATCTGCCGGTAGAGGACGACGCCGGACCCGCTGTGACGGATGGGGAATCAATGGTAGACGGAGTGAGGATACCCACCATCGAGGAGCCAGAGGAGATGGTTGAAGAAGCATCGCCGGAAGAAGCGGACAAGGCAGATGAGGACAATGAGGCTTCGGGTGAGTCCAATGAGACCGGCCTGCTCGTTTGAAGCGAGCACTGACCGATAGACACGCCTACAATACCTCAGCCTTCTCGCTCGACACATCCTTCTCACATCCCACCACCCTCCTCGGACCACATACGCGCTCTGTTGATCCTGGAGTTCAAGTTTGCAGCATTGCGCGACAGGCTATATGTGGAGAGGATGGAAGAGGCGGCAGCAGAGGAACAAATGATCTTGAAAGGTGGGTTCAAGGCCAGCCTGTTATGCGCGCCCGTCTGACGTCCAGGTACCCATCCGGCATTGCAGTATCTGCACAAGACACTAGCTGGACGAAGGGAAAGGCTACACGAAGTCGCATCAAAGAGACATGAGGAAGCCATGAAGGAGCTGAAGCGAGCTAGAGAGTCGGACAAGGCACAGGTGTGGTCATGCTGGACTGTGAGTTTTGCATCGATTCCGATTGGAGAATATGGTATTAAATGTACTTAGGAGGATCGAGATCAGCTGCATTGGGAGGAATTCGAGGCAACGTGGAGCAAGCGACGGCGTCTTGCAAGGGAGAAGAACGATATCGAGACGGTCCGCTATGGTAAGTCTGCCCCTCGCTTAATCTTCCCCGTACTGAGTCTAGTCAAACCGATACCTAAAATTGGCGGAAAAGTGCGGACATTCGATTGGACCACCGGTGCTTCGCCAGCAAAGGCTTCGGAAACGGACATTGCAAAAGATCTGGCTGCGCTAGACGTGGGTGTGTCCCAATTAGTTTGTTGCTGATATTCAGTCGCGTAATCTACAGGTTATCCAGCTCGCGCAACAGGTGCAACAAGCCCAACAAATGTCTCGTCACGCTTCGCCCGCTATATACGCACCTGCGTCTCATGCTCAACCGTTACAGCAACCCAATGGCTCGACTAGCTCAACTGGGTCGAGCAACAATCTTGGAACCTTCATGAGCGGTCCGGTAGCAGGACGTCAGACGTCGAGTGTCGCAACAGCTTCGCCGTACTCGTACAACAACCCCTCACACGCCTACAATCCCCCTCGACCAGTTCAACCTCAAACGACAACCGCCGCCACATCAACACTATTATCAGCCGGACCAAGCAGACCGACTTCGCAGCCCAGGTCGCAGGGCAGGACTGTCCCAACCAAGTCGAACATCTTCGACATATCGAGAGGTGATCCCATGGCCTGGACAAGGGAGATCCCCCCACGACCGCCGCACGGGCAGCCACCGCCCGCTCCTGCGATTGCTACTGCTACGACAGCTGTATCGATATCGAAGGACGAGCCGCATCAGAGTCGGTTCCCTGGATTGGCAGAATACCTCAGTAATCCCCGTCCCGCTGTATCGACTGGTCCGACGGGTATCAACTCGGGCTATGGGAACATACTGAACGGAGGAAGCAAGATCTTGAGTCCGCCCAAGCAGTCTAGCGGGATCCTAGGAGGGTTCGGATGTAAGTTGACCTGATTCCTGCTCTGGGCTATATTGGCTGACGTGCAGCCCGACCACAAGGATCATTCGGGGCTACCCCGACGGCTAGCGCCACAACAGCAGGAGCAGCCCTCAACCGGGTCCCGTGATCGACTTGGGTCGATTGCACCGCAGTCCCGCAGAGCGTTTGTCGGTCATCAAACCAATATCATATCACTATACATAGCGACACCTCAGGGAAACACAAACCTCTCCGTGCATGTAATCTGTCACAACCTGTTCAAACTTCAGCTCGGAACGAGCTCAGCCGGACGAAGTTGCGCCATACGAAAGCAACCCGGTCGTTCATTCGCACGACCGTGCCTTTTTTGACGATCCCGCCTGTTCCCACTTTCTCGCTCCGAGGCCCGAGTCGCGTCAAGTCATACAAGCATGAGGTCGCACAGGCGGAAGTCAGAAGATGCGGTGGCTGTCTGAGTCGGAGCGGATGTCGACGCACATGTTGAGCTGAGCTCTGCCAAGTCATTATACTCGTTGAGTATGTCAGTCCTGGACATGCATGAGGGACATGCATGAGAACATGCGAACAGATCAACGATATGATGCGAGACAGGAGACCGCAGTCCCATCGTCAGATCCAGCTTGACGCAATCATGGCATCACACTATATTCTAATTTGTACATGTATCAGCTGGTACCCAGACTGCATCTCCCAACTGCTCAACGCGGCTTTGCTGCCTCAACTAGGGATTATCAGCTGCCGCAGACAGGTTTATGGGTTCTGTGACTCACTTATCCACCCTATAGCTTCCTCTCGAGCTCGGCCTTCTTCTGGCCGGCCACGTTGGCGGCATTATCCAGAGTCTCGTTGGCGCTTCGTGCAGCAGACTTGGCCCCCTGTTGAGCCTTTTCCGCAACATAGTGAGCCTCGAGCTTGTTAGGAGTCTTGTCAGCTAACTCGTCAGCGCAAAGTCTTCATCAGAGCGAGCGAGGAAGGGTTGGTCGGTGGTTCCAGGGCAGCGCGACACTTACAGACGGTCTGCTTAGCGGCTTCGGCGGCCTCTTCGGTCTTTCCGAGTCCAGCAGCAAGTGTCTCTCCGACCTTCTTGTTGACCTGGATTGTCAGTGTGCTCTCCCTGCAGGCGAGATACCACCAACTCACAGCGTCGGCAGTCTCCTTGACGGTGTCGGCAATGGTCTTGTGGGCGACCGAGGTGGTAGCGAAAGCCCTCGAGGCGTAGGCCGTTCGAGCGACTGGGAAAGCGGATCGGATCATGGACATGGTTGATTGAATGAAGCTGTAGGGGGAGGACGAATGTGTTGTGAAGAATGGAGAGAACGAGAGAACGAGATGGAATCCGCTGGTTATTGCAGGAGGACTACGCTAACCTTGCAACCGAAGAGCATGACGTTTCGACCCGTTCATGACGTCAGGAGTTATTACAAACGTTATGGTAATCAGTCACAAGTATTTTTGTAGTGTCATTACAAATTGTCGTTTGGGCCGCGATGATGGTGCGCCCAATCCATTCTCATCCGTCTCGTTTTTCTTTCCACATACACTCTTTGATCTACCTAACAATCCCTTCGACTCACAGCGTATACTCTAAGTTACTCGATGAGCGGTCTATTCAACAACGCCCTGGCGCCCTTCACGGTCAAGGGTTTCTACCTTTTGACCTGGGGTACTGCCCTCGGATCCAACGTCTGGAACACCGTGGTGAGTGTTTCCTCCTTTCCCGCCCATCGTCGATCCGTCGAAGGTTTCGCCCATCTTCAACAGTCCACTACCGGCGGCCTACTGGTACTCTCTCCAGCTTTTGCTCGTGCTCTCGACGTGATCGCACTATCGAGCTTGACGCTGACTTTTCAGTCCGGCTACCGATCCTTCACCTCTCTTCCCCGACAGACCTTTGGTGTCCTCCAATCGCGTCTCCAACCCCTCTACTTTTCCTTCCAGACCCTGTCCACCTCGACACTCCTCCTCACGCACTTGTGGTTCCACCCGTCGCTCATCTCGTCCCCCTTGGTCGAGCCCCACTGGGCCACGTGCGAAGAAGGTCGACAAGGTCTGCTCATCTTGGCCAGCGTCGTCGCTTCGGCTGTCAACTGGTTGGTCGTCGGCCCGCTCGCTTCCAGCACCATGTTTGAGCGACACCGACTGGAGCGATTGGAGGGCAAGGAGCACGACGAGCCCAACGTGAGTCGCCCACAATTCGATGAGGATATGAAGTGTGTGCTAACGGTTTAGCCGTCGGACGCCATGGGCAAGGCCAACAGGAAGTTCAAGACCCTTCACGGTCTTGCTTCGGGCTTGAACCTCGTCTCCAACCTCGCTCTTGCCGGTCTTGGTCTTGCTATCAGCATGTAAGAGGAGTTGAAAACTCGGATGGGAAGCAGCAACGGAGGAAGATGAGGCCGCGCGTCATGACGTGACGACCCGTAGATGGTCAATGGATATATATACTGCCTTGCTTGTAGGGTCAATGTATCGCATCAGGCCAAACTTGAAGCTTTGCTCTCGATGCTGTTCAAGCAGACAGAGCAGTGGCGGGAGATTTCTAATCGACCCGACGAGAAATGATCAGCCTCTCGTAGGATACCTCTCTCTTGATCACATTATCCTCTCGCCATGGCCGTTCATACTGTGCACATACATGTTCACTTCCCTACGCTGGCTCATCAAAAAGTCCTCCGTAACCCGTGAGTGTCGTCAAGTCATCAAGTCGTTGTGATATCCACATTGTGTCCCCTCTGGGCCTACCGATACCCGCTCCCATAGGCAGGAGGGTTGGGCATTCCCTGTCCATACCCTTGCTGATAGCTCGACTGCTCTCCAGACATCAAGCTTTGCTTGATGTGCGCGTCTACACAATAAGTTCACGACCGAATCATGACGCGGGACAACTCACAAGGATCGGTATAAGCCAGCTGCATCGTCCGGCTCGCATCCACCCCGGGACTCTCCATCCCTCCACGTCCACTTTCACTCCTTCTCGAATCGTCAAACGCCCCATAAACATCCAACGAGGGTCTTCCAAACGCACCCTCTTCCTCGCCTCGCCCGGAATACCCGTAACCCTCGTACCCCGTCGTAGAGCCCGCCATTGCCGGTCCGGCGGGAGTGGCCTCGTGTTTATCGGCATAAGGATCGTCGACCGCTCCAGGTCCGGAGGGAAGGTGCTCGTGGACGTTGGCATAGCGGATACCGTCTGAAGGGGGAATGAATCCGGGTTCTCTCTTTCGCTCTTTTTGGAATACCAAAACGGCAAAGACGAGCAAAACAGCCCAAGCACCGAAAGAGAACCTACACATTAGCACTTGATACCAGATTTTGCCCGAGTGGGAGATCAGCAAGTAGACTTAAGACTTGCCAGTTGAAGATGGCGGAAGCCTTCTTGGTAGTACACCATTGCTTCAGGCCTTCCTTGTACTCATCGCCAAGACTAGCGTGCGGATCGTCATCTGCGTTCTTGCAGCCCTTCTCAGTCCAAGCTGAAAATCAGCTTGCTCTATACAGAGAGGGCCCACCTGAAATGGTCACGATGAACGCCGAGAGCAGCATCAGACCAGTTCCAAAAGCGTGTAGGATCAACGTCGATCTGGGTACCGATAGAAACTGTGCCATCCGCTTGAGCTTGTCCCATCTGCATCTGAGCGCAACCCAGGGACACATGCGTCGAAAGTCGCCAAGATAGGCAAGAAGGGAAACTAGCAATGGACGTACCGGTCGTATACGATCGGGATGATGGTGAGAAGCACAGTCAAGATGAAGGCTAGTAGCGTCAAGAACAAGACGAAACCCGTCCCTCCAGCTACACTCATCAGCCCAACATCTGTCATGTTCATTGGCGAGAAGACTCACAGACTCCAACCCATTTGGCCTGGAAAGCCGCTACGGCGCCAATCGTACATATCGCCAAGAAGCAAAAGAACCCCTAGCACCCCCGTCAGCCCTTCCGCTTGCATGCTCGCTCCTGTGTTCTCGAAGTGAAGGAGACTCACAGAGACCGTATGCAGTATCAAGTGACGCTTGTCCAGACTCGGCTGCGACATTCAGCATCACTCAACCCCTCGCCGCTCAACCCTTGACTCACCTCTTCGAACATGGGGCCATCCTTGAACGGATCCCCCGTCGAGAGCACGTTGTGCTTTTTGTTGAACTTGAACGCTTTGGAGAGCTTTGCGCCGGGTGAGGAAGAAGAAGAAGAAGAAAAGGAAGGGAAAGAAGGGAGCTTCGAGGTGAGGGAGCGAAGTTTGTCCATCCCGAGAGATGAGAGGTCGAGGTGTAAACAAAGCGGCGGTGGAGGTTTGTTGTTGCCGACGTCGAAATCAGGCGCGCTCTCGAGTGGGTAACGGTGTCCTCGTACGTGGAGTGAATGAGGTATCCCGTGCGTGCAGGGTGGTTTACAGTATTTCAACCCAAGGTATAGATGGAATATAGAGGTGGGATTGTTGATGCGAGGTGAAACAACAACAACAACAACAGCACCAGGTTGAAGGAAGCTTCCACCTCATGACAAAGGGACTTTCTCCTATACGCGAGCACAGCAACCTTGCATTCCACACATCGTAGACACTGCCTGACGTCGTCGAGCTGCTCAGTCATGCTCGCAGCTCAGTTGCCAAGCTGAGGTGGGCAGAGACGACGAGGCGACAATGCGGTGCACCTCCTTTTGGGGCTCCCGTGTCAGTCTTCTTCCTGCTCTCAAACAGGTCAAAATGACCCCAGTGTGCCAGGTGGAAAAAGCCCAGTATTTGTGACATGTATATACTAAAACAAGCTATGAAATACGGAAAGAAGGGAAACCAAAAGTCGTTAAAAGAGATTGTAAGATGTGCAGGAATGCGGGTGGAGGGTCGTGTTGAGTCGGAGTAATCGGACATGAATAGGGTAAGGTAGGCTGGGTCGGGCGTGGTGATTGGCGCCGGGCTATATCTTGACAATCTCCATCCCCGCCGAAGTATGCGAATGGTTATTCACCTCTCCCTCTTTGCACACCTCGATGCTCATCATCCACTTGTCTTTCAGCGCCTCGTCGATAGACCATCGAGATTTCGGATCGGGATCCAGCATGTGTTTGAGCAATGTTCGGCATTCTCGAGGGATAAGGTTGTTGAGGGGAGGAGGGGTAGGGTGTCGTTCGCCCTCTGCGAGCGCGTGTTTCGGATGATAGGATTGAGCGTAGGCGGAAAAGGTCGAGTCGGACTGTTTGGCGACTCGCCATGGGAGTTCTTGAAACTGCATGCAGTAAAACACGATGGCCGCTGCCCAGACGTCGACGAATCGTGCATCGTATTCTGCCATCAGCGTTGAGCCTCGAGGAGAGACTGGTAGAACAGACTCACCTTTCTGCTCAAAGAGCTCTGGGGCAATGTATGGTTCCGATCCACAAAGACCTTTACTCAGATGCGTCTTCTTCTCCCAACACATCCTAAACACGTCGGACACTCCAAAGTCGGTAATCTTGACATGTCCTCGTCCATCCAACAACAGATTCTCCGGCTTGATGTCCCGATGTGCGACTCCCATCGAGTGAAGGTATTGTATACCAAGCAAGACTTGCTTGAACGTGCACTCGACCTCGCCAGACGACATGCCGCCCTTTTTGATCGCCGCATACAGATCTCCACCCGGACAATACTCCATGACCTCGCACCAGTGGTGCTGCTCATCCTGCACCAAGTCGACCGTTTCGACGACGTTGTCGTGATGAAGCGTAGACGAAATGCAAAACTCCGAAGTGAGCTTCTTGACATAGTCCTTTTCCGTCTCATTCTTCCTCCTCTTTCGGAATTCCTTGACCGCATAGAGCTTTTCTTCTCGTCGATCCCACTTGTGTGCCAGTCGGACTACGGCCGTCGCTCCTTTACCGATCGCCGCCTTGTCGCAAATACCGTACTTTTTCAACAACGAAGCGGTCGAGTTGTTATCTCCATACTCGCTGCCCTTGTTCGAGCCTCGATCCGATCCCTTTGTAGAACCCTTGTCGGATGCTCGTCGATTGAGCTTTCCACCTCCTTCTCCAAGACCGATGAGATCCTTCAAGGTGAACTTGGTCCCACTGGCGGCGACAACGTCCTCCTTTTTGGCGACAACAACCGGTTGTCCCGCCACGACGCCCACTTTGCCGCCCGTCGTCGATCCGTGCGAAGCTGATCTTTGCGACGGATCTCGATCGGCGGGAGGTTGAGCGTGCGGGTCTTTATTAGTCGATCCCCGTCGAGAAAGAGACGCCGTCCTGGAAGGCGGTTTCGAGCCATCGCTGTCGGTCAAGACGGGTGGGGTACCGGGAGTAGGCGGAGGTGACTTTGTGCTCGTCCTGCTCGGCATGGGCGAAGATCCTCGACTCGTCCGTCCGTTGGCTTTCTCTGCCTCTTTCGCCTTGTCCTTCTTGTCCTCGTGATGAAACATCTTGTGGAAAAAGCTCTTCTTTTCTCCGATAGCCCCGAGCATTTGCGGTTTCGTCTGACTGCTGGACCGACTCGTTCGACCAGTACCAGCACCAGCACTTGGCGCGGGAGGAGGATGAACATCGTGCAGGTTGGCATCCGGTTTCGTCTCCTTGATCGAAGCTGCCGAAGCTCCTCGCGACATGGACACGGCAGGCGTAAGGGCGCCGCTTTGAGGCGGGATTGTCATTCCTCCTTGCCAATTGGTCCCTCCGCCAGGCATAGGCGAGCTCGTTCCTGATTGTAGAGGTCGGAAGTTGGGGAAAGGAAAGTAGGAATCGGCGACATGACCGTGTGCCGGGAAATGAGGAGAATGGCCTCCAGAACCGACAGTAGGAGCAATAGAGGTCGAGGTGAGTTGGTCGTTGAGCGAATAGACGCCTCCATCGTCGGTCTTGCCTGCTCCAGCGTGAAGGGGAGAAGGGTGATGGGGTTTGTGGTTGGGCGGAGAGTGGATTTCTTCGGATTCGGGCGTAAGGTGGGGGGATGGCGAGAGGGCAGGAGTGGCATGGGATGAGGCGATGGGCGCAGTAAAGCCAGGAGGAGCGAGGTGGTCATCCACTTGAGCGTAGGCTAGATCCTTTACATTGACGACTTTGGACTGAAAGGTCAGTTGAAAGGTTTGCAGCGATGAGGCAGGAAACAAGGATGTGCTGACCTTTCTATCGTCCGGTAATATCTCCTCATCTTGCGACTCTGGGGTGGTCGAGCCTGTAGTAACCATCCTGCGTACAGTCCGGTCGGGATGACTAATTCCAGTCGGAAGTGGTGCGATGAGAGTCGTCGATGATCAAAGAGGAGAGTGTTTCTAAAAAAAAATAGCAGCTGAGCTGTAGGTCGGAAGATCCGGTTGTAGAGTTGAAAACGTTCAATATATCGCGCACAGGGGAGAGGTTGATAAAGCGAGGTGGCGATGAGACGGAGTTGAAGGGAGGAGGTTGTACAATGGGGTCGATAGTTGATACAACGATTGATAGAGTCGAATAGCGAGTCGAAGAGAGAGAGAAAGAAGATGTATCAGCACTAGCTTCCACCCAAGATCGACCTCTTCCAAGACAAGGCAAGATAGAACGAGAGGCGATGCGAGAGCGTGACGATCGACATGAACGAGCGAGGGGGGAGGAGGGGCGAACGAAAATGCCTCAAAAATAGGCGGCGAGCCGGGACGCGGCGGACCAACAACAATACACCATGACAAATCCAACAACAACCACCGGTCCAGGGATGCAGCGAAGGAAGACTCACGAGGAGGAGAAGGAACTAGGCGGTCGAGGAAGATGCTGGAGGATAGAGAAGGGTTCAAGTCGAAATTGCAGACGGGGATGAACTGAAAGTCAGCAACAACCCGCAACAAGGATTTGACAATTCGAGCGACCTCGCGTTGGACGCTCTCTTGTTGAGGGTTGTGGGATGAAAGGATCGAGCGATCCGCTCACTCTTTCGCGCAGAGACCTCGGCAGCGGTCGGAAGGCTCTTCTGCTGATACACAAGCGTTCGGTGGGAGATGTA
>JALPCD010000569.1:0-10292 GCA_026538415.1 Cryptococcus sp. GC_Crypt_1
GATTCGGCGTAGAGCACTTTGCGGAGTTTGCGCAGACAGTCGCCAAAGACGGGGATGAAGGAGGGGGAGACGTGCGATGTCCCGGGAGTAGCGTTCGCAGCGAGAACCGGGTCGGAGAACTCGATCGGTCCAGGGATGCTGCTTGTCAGCTGCGCATCTCAACGAGGACATTTAGGCAAGGGCACAGAGGTGGAGGTTGGGCAGGATTGGGTGACTTGGACGGCTGAGGGGAGGTTTGACTTACACCAGTAGCTTGTGGGGGTTTTGCGTGAATGCCATGGCTCGGGTAGTCGTTGAGAATGTTCTTCTTGATAGGATGGGTCGAAGTATAGATCGAAGAGACATGTACCAATATCAGAAACGATGGTCGAAGATGTCGGTGGAGTTGGAGGACGGAAGGACGATAACCCGTCTCGTCTAATAAACGTCGGCAATTGGATGACAACCCTCGCTGCCGCCTTCCGTTTTCCAATATCAATAATGATATCAACCACGGAGCTGGCCGAGCATGCAGACAACCGAGATCGGCACAAGTTGTAGATGCATACGAGTACGATCAGCCTAGACAGCTCGCAAGGGTGATCCCCTAACCATGCATGGAAGTCTCGAGTGGATAGCTGCGGTGAGACCGTGTTGTGTGGGGTATCCTGCGGGGGTGGATGAGATTGATGTCTGACGATGGGTGTCCGGATTGAGCGACACCACCTAGATTTAGCAACATCTATTGAAACCACCTCGTCTTTGCATCACCTCACCTCGACCTGAACACAACATACATAGAGACAGCAGTGGTTCACTATCATACGGCATCTTGACCTCTCGATACACGATAACCGAAGCTCGAAAAGTCGACTTGACAAGAGACGAAGCCGGATTCCGAGGTAGATGACGCCAAGACGATAATACATCATCATATCGACTGCGGACCGACCGACCGACTCTTCACACTTTCTCGCCTTGTCCAGCTATCACACCCTTCAACACCTTCTACAGCTCCTCCATCCGCACACAGACAACACTCGTCAGCGCCGAGTGCTCCGTCATCGACGCTCGGCAGGATCACCCTCGTCTGAAACAAGCCTTGGCATAGCCCCCGTCATCTCCTTCCCGGTCTTCCCACTTTTTCGACTGTTCAACATTACCTCTCGACATTCACTCTCACCATGAGGGACTCGACAGAGCACCACCACAATCCACCTCTCGAGATGGTAGAGAAGTCCTCCTCCTTGCCCAATGGTCACGCTCAGACCTACCCGGATCCTCTTACCCCAATCTCCCCTACATCACCCACCTCCTCATCTCGACCCGACAGCCCAACGGCACCTCGAGCGCATTTCGCCTACCCTCAGCCTGGCCCTCAAGGTCAACCTATCGCTTCGTCGTCCAAGCGCCCTCCGGCGAAGCTCATCTCGACACATATCCAACAACACCCAAATCACACCGTCTCTCGCGCTATCCGAAAACAATTTCCACTGCCGAATCCGCTTTTCCGGCTCATACGGCGATTCCATGTGAAGCATAGTGTGATAGATGGGTTGACGAAAGCGGAAATGGCCAAATGGGAGAAGGAGGGGAAAGCGTTGAGGGAGAAGGCTGGGTGGAGATTGGAAGGGGAAGAGGGCGAGGGTGCGGTGGTGTCAGAGCTGTTTTGGAAGGTGAGTTGGGCTTTGTGAGCAGGGGAGGGGAGGGAGAGGCTTGACGCTAACGTATCAGATGTACCTATCACTCATGCCTACGGTGGGGAGAGACCCCCTGTCAGGTCTTGTTCCTCCTGATTTGCTTGGGTCGACCACGACAATGCCCCTCTCCATCATCTCCCTCATCCCGGACATTATGCAGCACTACCGGGATGTCATCGTAAGGGCGCAGAAGGAGGTCTTCCTCGCTACCAACTACTGGCAGTAAGTCGATCTCTGCATCATGATGCATCGCTGACCGGCAGACCCTCAAATAGCGTCAACACAATCACCCAAGCACTGAAGGACCTCTCGGCAATTGTAGTCAAGGAGAAGAGGGAAAAGGTGGTGGTCAAGGTCATGTACGACAGAGGATCTTGGGAACAGCTATGGAACTCCCATGCCCCGGTCAAGACGGAGGGATGGACACCGCTGGATTTGCCGGGCAAGGAGGATATACCGGGTCTGCATATGGAAGTCATCGTGAGCTGCTGAGTTTACGAACACGTACGTCTAGCTGACCAATGACAGAACTTTCACAAAGTCTTGCTTGGTACCTTTCATGCCAAATTCTTGGTCGTGGACCGTAAAGTCGCTTTGCTCAACAGCAATAATATCCAAGGTGAGTCCATCGCACACCTATGCTCTCGTCGAGGTAGCTGACAGCAGATCGACCCAACCTCGAGCTCATGTCGCACTTTGAAGGACCCATAGTCGACTCGTTTTACGAAGTCGCCCTTCATTCTTGGTACAACCGACTCTCCCCTTCCCTCCCTTGCATGTCGAAACCCTACACACCGCCTACCGACGCTGCCGGTCGCACTCGTTACCTCTTCAAAGATCGAAACCCCTACTTTGACGATATCGAGGTGCTCAAAGCGGCCAAAGCAGCTCGTATGTTGCTTCGAAAGCAGACCAAGGAGGACGAGGAGCAAGCACATGCACAAGGGGAAGAACATCGGTTCCGTGACGCCGTGGCAAAGGTGGTGGGAAGGCAGAGGCAGGCGAGAGCAGATTGGGCAGAGTGGAAGCCTGGAGAGGAGTTGAATGCCCGTGCTCAGACGGCTTTGAACGATCTGAGAGAGCTGGGAGAGAGGTGGGGATTGGGAGGAGCGAGTCGTGCTGGGTCGAGAAGTAACTCCAGGGCACCTAGTCGACGAGCTAGTACAGAGATGGTCTTCAAGGCTGGCCGTACGTTGCCCGTTCCCCAACTCGATCTCTCGAGCTAACGAGTAGACTTTACGGACAAGGAAACGGCAGCGATTACGGCCCAGAATGCGCATGCGAGCTCGGTATCGCCTGTCGACCCTTCCGAGGCGCCTTCTACACCTACGATTGTAGGCGACTTGCCGACAAAGTCCAAGACCTATCCCACGCCTTCTGCACCTGCACGGGAAGAACTCCATGTCCGACTGGACGAACACGATCATCAGGGTGAGACTAGGAGCAGTATGGAGCAGGATAGAGGGAGAAAGGGACATGTGCTTTTTCTCGATACTCAGGAAATCGATGGGTCGGGGAAATTGTTCGACAAGGAGGGCGAGATTGTCCAATCGCCTCAGACGGCCAGGTCGAGCATACACGATGGACATGGGCTAGGCGTGGGAGGAGGGGTGACCGGTTCGCCCAAATCGTCAATCCTACACTTACCGCAAGAAAAGGAGACGGAGCGCACCAGGTCACCTCTAGCACCTGTCGTTCTTGGTCCGCCGCACGGTTTCGATGCATCGTCTGATCAACCCGACGCGTCGACGGAGAATAAACAGGAACGCCTGGCGGATGCGATGGCGGAGGTGCAGGGTGATGGGGTAGCGGAAGGGGATGACGTTGCGGCGAGACCTGCGGTGGGGCGGAAAGAATCTTTGGTTCCTGAAGGGATGGGTAGCAAGCGGATGTTCCAAATGTCCAAGATGTTCAGTGAGCCCATTTTCGTCAAGGCTTTCCCCTCGTATTATGAGCTGACGTAGCAGACGCTGCTGGAGTATTGAGTGAAGCTTGGGCTACAGTGGAAGATTCGGATGAGCTCGATAATTTCCGACCGCATGTCGTACATGAGCCTCATGAGCCGTTCCCCATTGCCATGTGTTGCCGAAAGCCCCACGGATGTGAGTTGCCCTCTCCACACTGAGTTTGAGAACTGACAGTCAGTTCCGGGTCACCATGGTGAGCTGGAAGTAGCTATGTTGTGGTCGCAGACTGACATATAGACATTCGGAATCCTCAAAATGCCGCTTGGCTCGCTGGATTCAGATACGCCAAGAAGAAGGTCTTTGTGTGAGTGAGAGGATGCGAGGTCTGGAATGGAAGCTCATGTGATAGGCAAACGCCTACTCTAAACGCTCGGCCGATCGTACGAGCCATCAAGCAAGCCTGTAGACGAGGTGTTGAAGTTGTCTTGCTTCTGGATTTGGGTGAGCTCCCCTTTGCGCATCATCGCCTTGGCCGCTACTAATGGATAGGCTTCAACGATAAAGGCGAATCCATCCCTTTCCAAGGTGGAACGAACGAAGAGGTCGTTGATCGGTTGTACAGCATGCTCTCCAAGGACAAGAAGGAGCAATTTCTCAAGGTGTATTGGTACACTGGGAAGGACCAGGTTCGACCTCTGAACGCTGTGAAAAAGCAGAGAAATTGTCATATCAAATTTGCGGCGTACGACGACGAGGTGATGATCATCGGTAATGGCAACCAAGGTGAGTCACCCCACCATATCACCTGGCGCGACCCCCAACAAAAAAGGCTGACGGGTATAGACTCGCAGAGTTGGTTCCATTCGCAAGAGGTCAACGTCATGATAGACAACAAGGCAAGTTGCCACCTCTGCAGGTGGGCCGCCCAGGCTGACGAGTGCAGCAAGTCATAGCGGAGATGATGGACACGCTATTAACAAACCAAAACACGATCAAGTATGGACTGGTCGATACCGATGGGACATGGAGGGACAAGGAGGGCAAGACGCTGGGCGATTACGGAGCGACAGAGAAGGGGACGTTTAGAGGTTTGAGCGGGTTTATCGCTTTTGCCAAGACGATCTGAGGAGGAGGTAGCTGGGTGGAAGACAATAGCATGAGCATCGTATAATTTGTTCCTTCTTATAATCGTATCATGTTGCTATGCTACCTATGCATATAAAGCTGGCTAGATGTCTAGTAGCGGTTCGAAAGAAGCTCGGTCATGTCCCCGCCTCGAATCCCTCGGTGTTGCTTCGAGTTGCCTGATCAGGTTTCAAAGCTGATTATTTTGATTTTTCAACCTCCATCTCGTCTCGTCTCAGCACTCACATCACATAACTTACACCTCGCCATGTCGATCACAGTCACGCCTGAACAGCTCGCCAAGCTCAGATCGACTCTGCTCAACACGTCTGGCTCGACGCAGCTGCATGAGCGATTCAGGGCGTTGTTCATGCTCAAAGCGGTTGGAGGGGACGAGGTCATCGAGATCATCTCGGAAGGTCAGTCGGACCCTTCACCCCTTACTCTCCCCTTACTCTTCCCTTCCCTCCTCTTCCCTTTCATCATCCCCTTGTACCGAACTCTGGATGCGCTTTTGCTTCTCCTTGTGTCGGAATGCAGAGCACAGAAACTGATGGGCAGGTCTTGAAGACCCTTCTCCTCTGCTCAAGCACGAGCTCGCCTACGTTCTCGGCCAACTCGGAAACCCCAAAGCTATCCCTACCCTCGAAGGTGTCCTCATCAATGATCAAGGGAAACATTGCTCCATGGTCCGACACGAAGCGGCCGAAGCGCTCGGGGCGTTGTCGAGCGAGTCGAGTTTGCCCCTTTTGAGACAGTACAAGGAGGATCCGGCGAGGGAGGTGAGGGAGACGTGTGAGATTGCAGTGGGCAAGATTGAGTTTGACATCTCGCCTGAGGGGAGGGCGAGGGTGCAAAAGTGAGCACTCAACACATCCAACATATTGAGCGTCGGCTGACGTTGAGTCCCGACTTCCCTACGATCGACCCAGCACCATCGTCGTCCGCAGAATCCATCCCCAACCTCACCACTTCCCTCCTCAACACCTCTCTCCCCTTATTTGAGCGATACCGAGCCATGTTTGCCCTCCGAGACTTTGGCGCCAGCTCCAAAGAATCCATCCTCGCCCTCGCCCAGGGGTTCAAAGACGACTCTGCGCTATTCCGACACGAGATTGCCTACATTTTCGGTCAACTCTGCTCGCCTTATTCCGTCCCCTCATTACTGGAAGTGCTCCGAGATGCGGGAGAGGAAGAGATGGTGAGGCACGAGGCGGCAGAGGCGTTGGGAGGTATTGCAAGTGATGGGACCGATGTGGAGGATGGGAGTTTGCCGGAAGGTGGGGTGTTGGCGATTTTGCGAGAGTGGGCGGTCAAGCAAGATGCACCGGTGGTGGTCAGGGAGAGTTGCCAGGTCGCGCTAGACATGTGGGAGGTAGGTAGAGCTTGCACGGCTTGGTGCAGGGAGCTAATGAGACAGTACGAGAATTCGACGGAGCAGTTTAACCCTCTGGACTCGTTGACGGCGGACAAGGGACACACGACGGGCATGGAGAGGTCAGCGCATGCTGCTATCGCTGCTGGAGTTGCTGTGTAGATGCCCGAATGACGAGCTACAGCTTTGCTCTAATCCTCAAATAGCGCTTCTATTTTGTATATATCGTAGCCTACCCATCTACATCGCCTACTCCATGCATCGGACACCATAGACCTTGCCGTTCTCGAGGAGCTCCGACTGGCAATCTCCTGATTCCATCCCGGCATCTGCGAGGAGCCAACAGCGCGTGCTATACTATGCATTGTATGACCCTGGGATTCCATATGCTTTTGCAGCCTCCGCTGGCTTCTGTCCCCCCCCCTTCATCCCATCATAGTCCCCCAATCTCAGCAGCAACATCCTTCAACCTCTTCTCATTCAGATTGCCCGCTCGCTCAACCACCAAACCTCTCGCCGACTCTACAGCTCCGACTTGCAAGCTTCCACTAGTAGACGGTGATACCAACTGATATCATCAGCTTTTCCCCTTATTTCATACCGCGTTGGCGGCTCACCAAATTGCCCACGGCCACAGACGCTCGGTATAGCGTCTCGCTATCCTCCTTCTCGTTCTGGAGTACCTACAAGTCAGCTTGAGAAGGACACTACACAGCTTTGCTAACTGACAAAGATTACTAAATCGAGCACCGCACCGGCGAGTTGACCCGACAGTTCCCCATTCGCAGCCATGATAGAGTAGCTAACATCAGCATGATTCCCTGTATTGTTTGATGACAACTCACTTGAGGGCGATAGTGACCAACGGCACCTTTCTCGGTCCAATCTCTGACCACTGCCTCTCTCCCGTCAACTTGGGCAACAAGTCCCCAGCTACTCCAAGCAGACTCTTCCTCCCGCTCGCCGTGCAGGCCATATTCGCTATTCCCCTCAATGCGAGCAGAGTGTTTGTCTCCCTCGACTTGGTCGCTTGCCAGGGAGAAGACCAGTCGCAAACGTTCAAGAAGAGGTTGGGCGAGACGGCGCCCAGTCCGGGTGAGACAGCGGCCAGGTATCGAGCGAGATCGATGACTGCCTGTCAGCTCGGCTACGAATCGTGCTTGGTCAGCTCACGAGGGAACCGCTGCGCTTCTGGCCATTTCTGAATGAGGGAGAAGAATGCGGACGGGTCGAACTTTTCGTTGGCGGATGTCGAGTTGGGATCGGGCAAAGCGACGGCGGGTTGGGACGCAAATGCTCGGACCTCATATAGAAGCTTGTCGTCCTCGGCAGTGAATGCGACATCGGGCTGATCGTGAGCTTTTCAAAAAGCTCAGAAGCAATGTAGCTCACATTTGACACCTTGATTTCGTCGTTCAATTGCGCAATCTTCTTCTTGGCAGCTTCCACGTTGATCGTCTTGAATGATACATATGTCTTCACCGGCAATATCCCTTTTGGCTTGGACATCGGAGCAGGCGTAGAAGAGTAAGCTGATCCACCTGATGGTAAGCTCGGGATCACAGACGGGAGTTGGCTCACCTGTGTAAGGATCACTTCCGCCATAGCTTGGTCCAGCGCCGCTGCTACTACTGCCCGTATACCTCGAGGCGCCGGTGTATGGATCGACAAATGTCGCGGCATCCCCTCCACCAAGCGTCTCGCCTCCTGTATTCTTCTCAATGAAACCGACGACTTGTTCCGTATAGCTCGAAGGGAGTTCATTTTTCTCCAGAAATTTTTGCGCTGCGATCCAAGGGTTCTCTGTCTTATCAGCTTAGAGTTCCGAGAAACCTGCTCAGCTCACCTGATGCATTGTAAGGCAGCTTGAGGGGAGGCATGCCTTCCGACACATCGACGTCAAAGACATAGTCGTATTCTTTCCCCTCGTAAAGCTGTCTTCGCCCTTGTCCGACAGCATCGACGACCGTACCGACCTGCTGCCATGTACTCGATGCGGACGTCCACTATCCGTCAGCTGGCTCTCTCCAGGTCAAGGGCGGAATGCTTACCGAGTACGCCTCGACGACACCTTTGTTTTTGATCATGATCACCTGTCCATCCTTCTTCCCCTCTCGACCTAGCGCTTCCATGCCGGGCAAATCGGAGTGTTTCACGTCGCCGATCTGACTCCTACAGCATCAGCTACTTGCCAAAAGCGTAATAAAGCTATGAGCTCACTTGTCAAGCTGCCTGTTGGAGACTTCCTTGTCCCATCTCTCCCGCTCGATCGCCGGCGCTACAAGCGAAGGGTCTCGAGTAAACACTCGAATGGTTGAATCTTGGGATGAAGAAGCAATATAGGTCGAGCCGTTGGCTGCTGTCACGGCAGCACAAGACCACAGGGAGTTGGATGGGTGAGAGATGGTTTGGACGATCTCTTTGTCTGAGAGGGTCAGCTCAGTAGTGTGTAGCTGCCTTCGCCGACTAACCTGACCAGACTCGAAGCGTTCCATCTTCGCCGGAAGAGATGGCGCCTGATCCGTCCGGAAGAGCAGAGATGGAGTAGACGAAAGAAGTGTGACCTGACAGTGATCGGATAGGATCAGGCTTGTCGAAAGAATATATGTTGACCAGACTTTCCCCATCAGCACAAATCAGAAAATAGAGAAGCAACGGCTCTCACCCGTCATTTGCGCAACTCCAGAAACCCTTCCCATCCGTCCGCAAGCTCAAGCCTCTCACGGGCTGCGTGTGACCCGTGTATTCTTGCAGCACCGTCGACCTCCCACTCTCCACATCGATCGAGTGAAGTATAATCTTGTTATCCGCTCCGGCTGCACGTCAGCTTCAAATGGCGGTTGCGTTTTGTCCAGCTCACCTGTCAAGAGTCTATCTTCGCCTACAAATTTGACAGACCAGACCGAGGCGGCGTGAGCCTCGATCTTGAGCACCACCTTGAAGTCTTTCCATACTCGAGCAGTGCTGCCAGTCAGCTTCTCGGCCTAACAACATTAAGAGAGCGGCAGCTCACTGGTCCCAACTTCCAGAAGCTATCAGTCCTTTTGGACTAACGTCCAGGCAACACAGGTTTTGTTTGTGCTCGACGAGGTATTGCGTCGGTTCGGGAGTAGAGTCGGCGGTGTTGTCGAACATGGAGGGTAGGATGTAGGTGGAGAGGATCCCTGTCGAGCTGCCCACTAGAAAATATGCTGCGATCGTCAGCCCACTTTTGTCTCCTCCACCTCCTTCTTCTGCGCGCCAGACTCACCTTCACCGTTATACCTCGTCAGACCCACACAGCTGATATATCGCTTCTCCGGCCCCTCCACCCGTAATTTGACATCCCACATTCCATCTTTTGCAGGACCCCAAACGATCGCTGACCCATCCCGACTTCCCGATAACAAGAGCGGTAAACCGGCAGTCGGGGCATTAAGAGCTCGAACATCACCTGCGTGTCCTTGCAGAGTGAATGCGAGCTGGTAGGGTGTAGTCATATTGCGATAGGGTTGAGTAGAGAGCAAAAGGGATGGACATCACTCGTCAGCGTTGTCGGAGAGTGGAGGGATGAGATGAGCCACGTGGCTAACTTTAGGTCTGTGCGGGGGCTCCGTTGTTTACTGGGCGGCCGGGGCGGCTTCTGGGAAGTGTGGGTGTCAACGACGTCGACCGTGACTATGGCTTTGACAACGACCATGCTATACTTCTAGACATACACGACTATCTCTTGGAACACCGTACCTCAGCTGGACGCAGTCGACTGAACCGAAAAACAAGTGTGCTCCTTACGTGGAAAATTAGAAGGAAGAGGACGCGATGCCGGACCTCCTCACACCTCAAGCACTCGCGACGGGTGAGCCGTCTCTCCAATGCAAAGGTCTGCTTTGCTATGGATTGACTTTTAGCTGGGCCGTTGGTGCTCGAGACTCTCTTCAAGCATTTCATGCCGACGAAGACGCTGGGAGAGCTGAATGCAGCGAGAGCAGACGATCTTATGTTCGACGAAGGTGAGTCTTGTGTCTTGACTTTGTGCTGGAGCTGGCTGATATTCCAGCCTTCGTCTTGATGAAGGTGCGCATCCATCCCTCCTTCATATGTTGGAGATTGTCTCGCTGACAATCTAGACCTTTCTCGAAATTGCTACCAAGTAAGTGCCTACTTCCCTCAGCTCCCTCTCTCTCACTGAACGCTCTCACTAATCTCAGACACCCCGTCGCTGCACTG
>JALPCD010000057.1:0-29548 GCA_026538415.1 Cryptococcus sp. GC_Crypt_1
GCAGCAGGAGCAGGAGCAGGGGCTGGAGGAGGTGGTGGTGGTGGTGATGGTGTAGGGATGAATGGGGTGGATATGGCGAGCCTAGCGAGTATGGCGCAGAATGCGGTCAATATACATTCGCAACAACAAGGGCTGAACTTGCCTGGGATGGACGATCAACAAGGCAGGAGGCAGATGCTGCAAAAGTGAGTCGACCCTTTTCCGATCACCTCTTCACCCGTCTTTGGCAATGGCATTTTGCTGATTCCCCAGTATGCTCTCGCAACAGCTACAGAACCAACCTTCCACCTCCCAGCCACCTTCCCAATCCCAACTCCAGCAACAACACTTCCAACAACTCGCTCGTCCACCACACCAACAACAACAACAACAACAATCGTCACACCCGCTGCCGACACCGCAAGGGCAGCCAATGCAGCTAGACTTTTCGAGC
The DNA here is from genome assembly GCA_026538415.1 of Cryptococcus sp. GC_Crypt_1. Classification (NCBI taxonomy): domain Eukaryota; kingdom Fungi; phylum Basidiomycota; class Tremellomycetes; order Tremellales; family Cryptococcaceae; genus Cryptococcus; species Cryptococcus sp. GC_Crypt_1. The sequence goes on from JALPCD010000057.1 coordinate 434, forward strand.
GCCCCCCAAGCTAGCAACACCCAGATTCGCGATTTTGTGGGCAAATACCCAGACTTGTGGGCTCAGGTCAGTCGGCGGCATCCGAACGACCAACCGGCTATGCGATTGGAGTTGTCGCAGATGATTTTTGCCATGTCGAACATGGGTGTGCCTACACCACAAGCGCACCAGGCGGTTCTCCAACAGGCTCTACAACAACAACAACAACAACAACAACAACAACAGCAACAACAACCTGTTGCCCAACACCCTCAGCAACAGCAACAACAATCCTTGCGCCAACCGCCGTTCAACTTTGATACGTCTCAGATGCCGCAGAACTATCTAAACGCCGGTCAATCCATGTCGCAGATGACTCGACCGTCTCCTTCGCTACAGCACTCTCGTCTTCCGTCCAACGACCAATTCCAGCTCCAGGCGCTACAGAATCAGATGAACATGCCCACCATCGATCCTAAGCAAATGGAGGCGGTGAGTGAAACCTCTTCCTTGCCTGTTTCTGTGCTAACAACCAGTTGCAAGCGATGAAGGCGGCTCAATCCCGCGGAGGACTCGTCACGCCACAGCTATCCGCCAACAATCTCCCCATCGTCTCGCCTCAAGCGTCCACTTTACTATCCGCCGGACCCCAGCTTCTCAGCGTGGGGCAAGTCACCCCTCAGCTGCAGAATCAACAATTACAGTCGATGCAACAATCGATGCTTGGACAGAATGGCCAAATGCAACCCCCTCCTCCTGTTCGATCGGCTTCTCAGTCGACACTGTCGCAAATGCAGGGTGGACCGCCCGGACCGTCGAAAGCGACAGCGGCGATGGATGTGCAGGGGATGATGATGGCTTGGGGGGACAGTCAGCTGCAAAAGTCGACGAATGCGTTGGTAGCGAAGATTCAAAATTTCGTCTCGCAAACTACCGCCTCTACCTCTGTAAGTCGTCTTCCCATTTTGGTATATAGAGTCGCGACTGACGAGTAGGCCGCGCACGACGACTCGAAATTCCACCTGCTGCTCATCATCGCCGAATGGAAGAGGCGAAACAAAGATCCTCCTCCTGCCGCCCTTCAATGCGCCGGAGCAGCACTAGGCAACCCCCAATTGGTCGGTCAACTCGTAGGCGCCGACTGGCAGACGCTCGCCCATTTCGCTCGGACTCGAATGGACCTGGCTATAAGTCAGGCCAAAGCGGAGAATGGACAACCACCTCGACCGCCCTCTTCGCAAGGGTACAATACCGGCTCGCAAGGGAACCCGATCGATATTGTTACGCCCGTCATGAGCAGTACGAATCAGTTGCCGAATGCGCTCGGGGTGCCGGATCCTGCGTTTCAGACACCGCAGAATCAGATCAACAACTCGTCGAATGGAGGGAATGACCGGCAAGGGAATCAACCGCCTCTGCAACCCGGTCAGCAGCAGCAGCAGCAGCAGCAGCAGCAGCAGCAGCAGCGACAGGCGTCGGGTCAGTTGGGAAGGATGCAGTTGCCGCAGGTTACGTTGCAGCAACAACAACAAGCGCAGGAGTGGCTTCAACAGCAACAACAGCAACAACAGGGAGGACAGTCGGGTCAGACCCCCCTCGGGTCGACTCAGCAACTCTCGGGACAGGGTGGAATGGTATCAGGACCGTCAGGGACGCAAAGGACCAAACCGTGGAGCTCTATGGATTTCAAGTCGGAACCGATCCCGTTGAAAGAAGAGGCGTTTTGGATTCATTTGGGTCAGATGCACCTGAAAAAATCGGAACCGCTCTCTCCGCCGGTCCTCGAGGGTAAACCGGTCAACCTGTACTTTTTGTTCAGCCTGGTTCATCGCAATGGTGGCGCTGCCAAGGTGAGTATAATAACACACCTTGCGAAGAGTGTAGGCTGACGTCCAGGTCGCGAACAACCTGCAAATGTGGACGTATATGGGTGGATATCTCGGATTCGGTACCGAACACGCTGAACCTGGTCAACCGTCTCGTTCTTCGCCTCAGGTCGCGCAACAATTGCAAACGCTGTACAACAAGTACCTCCAAGGGCTGGAGGATTTGTTCTATGGAACGCTGTACAAGGCCCGACTTAAAGCGGCTGCTACGCAGGTATCGACCCCCACCGCCTCGACCGCGCAGCTTCCGGCGGCTCAAAACAATGCATCTCGACCGATCCTCCCACCTGGCGCACAAGGCATGTCGGCGCAATTCCTCGAAGCCGTGTCAAAGATCCCCACGGCGAATTTGACCGAGTCGCAGCGAAAGACGCTAGAGGAAGCGAGGAGACAATCCTTTTCTTCGCAGAATGGACCGACGCCCGTCTCGCAGCCTACGCCGATGATGTACACGCCAACATCGACGACGATGGGTCCAGCGGCGTTGCAGTCGGCGATGCAGGCGTTGCCGAATACGCCTCGATCGATGCAAGCGGCGCAGATGGCGAATAATCCGCAAATGATTTATTCTTGGATCAAGCTACGGGAGGAGACGATGAAGACCAAGTTTAGAGAATGTAAGTGGAACTCGAAGGGAGTGGTCGGGCGGGGCTTACGTTTTAGCCAAGGAGAACCATACGTTGTCAGAGGATGATCGACCGAGGTTCTTGTCAGAGTTGCGAGCTATGGTCCCGTCTGCGAGAGAAGCTCAGGAGAAGACGCCAAAGTTCTTGCTCGTCGCGCTGGAGGGATCTAAAGAGGATATCGGAACGATCCACAATCTGATCTCGATGGTGAGACTACTTTTTTGGGGGGTTGGTAATCTTTCGCTGACTGGCAGTACATGTTCATCTTCATCGCACTGTCCAATGCCGAAGCGGATCGATACCCTTTCACCCTGGGGGATTTGGCCAAACTCCGTGATCCGCTACACAAAACCCTGTTCAAGCTCAACAACATTTTCAAGCAGCTCGCAAGCACGGCCGAAGGTCAAGCGCACCTACAGCGTATCACTGCGGTATTCGATACCGCCGCCCAGTCAGCCGGTCTCAGCTCGTCCATGCCTCCTCCTACGAGTCTACCGGACGAGATGGCGTCCAAGCTGCCCAAAGGTCTCCGAGTGGAAGATCTCAAGCCGCCACCTGCGAAACGACAAAAGGGTACTGCTGCTGGGAAAGGATCGCCTGCGCTATCGGGGACGGCGGGTACGCCTGATCCCAAGACGCCCATGGGATCTGGAGAGTCGCCTGCGCCGAGTGGTGCGCCTGGCTCGAGTGCCAAGAAGGGTAGTGCCGCAGCGGGGAACAAGCGGAAACGACAAGCCTCGACCAGTCGACCGGCCCAAGCACAACAGTCGATCAATGAGGTCAAGGAGAGTATCGCCAAAGAAGAGGCGAAAGTGGTCGTTCCCCGGCCGGACAAGAACAACATGTTGGGGATCAATATCGATCGCGTCGAGGCGGAGATACAGGAGAATGCGCCGGTGTTCGCAGCGTACGACGCGTTGCATGGGCGAGTGGCGGCGGCGGACGGAGCGACCAAGGTCAAGGTGGAGAATGGCAAGGTGGACGACGTTTGGTCGGCACTGGTCACTGCGGTGGACGAGTATTATAACAATCCGGCCAATCATTCGGTCGCGGTGGGCGACATTACGGCGGCGCTCGCTCAGGCTACGACTACCATGGCTGCGATGAATGGTGGTCAGCAAGGAATGTCCATGGATCCATTGGCGAATGTAAATGGTCTACCCGGACTGGGCTCTTTCAACTCGCTCAATGGCCTCAACAGTCTCAACAATCTCAACAATCTCAATTCGGCAAACTCGCTCGGGTCGTTTGGCTCGCTTGGACAGATGGGCGGTCTGGGCAACACGATCACCGAGGACGAATGGTTTGAGCAGTTCATCGACGTTTCCAAAGTCGACACGAACAACAATCGATGGGCTGTCCCGACTCCGGAACTGTGGAGACCGTCAAGAGAGGGCGAGGAAGATGAAGATACGTCGCCGGAGAGTATAAAGACAGTGGGGAGCACAACGGGCATTTCGCTCAAGACGCCGATCAATACGACAATGGGCTTGGGCGAGAATATGTCCATGGGTCTGGGAGGGAAGGGTGATGGAAGTGGAATGGGAATCGGGATGGGGATGGGCATAGGAATGGGAGCGCCGGTGTTGGGTGGAGAAGACAGCCCGGAGAGTCGCGCGTTCAACGGGGTGATCTTTGGAGATTGGGGAGAAGAGACATTTGACTTTGCGGCGACGGTGCAGTAGGTTCCCGGAACGTCAGGCGAGATGGGGAAGGTGATCAGACGAAGGGAGAGGAAGGCTTTGTCGGGAGGGGTGTCATGGTGTAACAACAACAAGAGCTGCTTGGACTCGCATCTTACCTCTAACCATGTCTTATTCGTATAATCTTGAGCATCATTTGTAACAAGTTGTCAAACAGGTCATATCATGCATGTAAAAGTCTGTCCTCATGATCGCTCTCGCCAGAGGTACGGCGAGAAATTTAGCGGACCGACCGTTCCACTCATATCCCATGCGCCCACCTCTTAGTCGGGTTTGGAGATGTACGCCGACAGCCCATCCATAGCGACCTGGAGGTCTGATGTCGCCTGACTCGTGCCGAATTGATAAGTGAGGCCGATGAGAGAGGCAGCGATGAGTGAGAAGCCCGAAAACTCGGAGAGAGATGCCGCACCGCTATTGGACTGTCTGTCGCTGGGGGAGTGGCTCGATAAGAGGAACGAGCGATTCGAGTCGTTGGAATGGTGGGAGCGGATGGTAGATGAGTCGGAGGAGGGGCTTGGACCGAAGAGCGAGGCGGCGAGGAAGCTTGCAGAAGAGGACATGGCGGATGCGATGGAGGACATTGTGAGTAGAGTGACTGTGCTCTTGCAACGTCGAGGACCGAGGGTTGGCAAGTGCGATCGAGTAGGGAGAGAAGAGTAGGCGGGTGAGCAGCGAGATGACGGGCCAAGTAGTATAGAAGGGGCGATGGATGGTGATTGGTGATTGGCGGTTGGTGATGCTGTCGACTTCGAGATGGTCGTTAGCAAGTGTGCCTTGTCCAGCCTACCTATGGGCGTCAGTCAAACCTGTTTGTGAGCGAAGCTCAAGGAGACGGGAGGATGAAAGGGTGCCGAAACTCGCTGTTCTAGTCGCTCTCCCTCTCCCTTCTGCCTTTAGCTCCTGCCTCGATCCTCAGTGACACCTGAGGTATGTGTAGCACTTGCATTCAGTGGTCTGGCGGTATGGGCGGCTCGAGGAGGGCTCATGTGAGCGTCAGCGTGAACGTTCTCGTGTTACTCAGCCCAGCATAGGGCAGCTGTCCATGCCTCGGAAGACCGACTGCCTTATTGTGAGCTGGAAGACCAGGCGATAGGGACTTGGGCCTGAGGACCTGCGGGTTAGGAGTCGTGCATAGTACCCTGTAGTAGAAATCGTCATGCTTGCTGTCTGCGTACAGTCGCACGTTTGAGCATGCGATGTAAAGACGATTCGATGTGAAGATGTGATGATAGAGTACAGAGGAGGAGACACGCGCTAAAGATAATAAATTATGCCAACTGGATGCATCTGAATCTCCCCATCGCTGTTCTACCATTACTTCACCATGTCACACCTTCCTACTACACATCACCCCTCACACCACCCTCTACTCATCCCTCAATCAGATACTAGTGTCTCAAATTGACTCGACCACCGCTCATCGTCGCAGTGACCGCCGAGGGCACCATGACAAACACTGGCGACCCCGCCGCCCTCGGGAACCCGCTCGCGGCCCAACTCCCGGCACCGGCCAGACTGCTCATGGCGCCCATACTGGCGTTGGCGAGGTACATGGACGAAGCGAGAATGGTCAGCATGTGTGCTGTTCCTGGGGATGGTTGCCATCTGTCCCATGCGGAATCGTCGAGGGTCACGAGAGCTCCTGGGATTCGAGACGCTAGATTGTACGCGGATCGAAGGGTGGAGATGGCATGGTCTCGGAGGGACTTGGTTGAAGCGACCTCGGCAAGAGGTGCGGAAGAGGAAGAGGCGGTTTTGGATGTGTACAGCTCTTGCAAACTGCGGAACCATCCTGGTTGTTGGCTCGACTGCTTGGATGGCTTCGACTCGTCTTGGGGTTTCCCGGTATCGGTTGGAACTGCTGCTGCATTGGTGGCTTCATCGACTGGCGATTTGGCTCCCAGCGCCTCACCATCGCCTGCGTGATCACCTTGAATCATCGGCGGCTCGGTGGGTGAGGTGAGCGATCCTCCAATCCGCCGCTGAACGCCTGAGGAGGAGTAACCACCTTGAAAACATCCATCGCCTTTGGAAGGTGCGGTATCGCCCGTCTCGGACCCTTCGTATGCCGAGCCGTCGTGCGAAGGCGTTGGAGAAGAGAAACGGCCCCAAGATTTGGCTACTTGTCAGCGAGTGTTCATAGATGATGGGATGGGGCACGTGGGCGACCTACTGTCGTCGTTGGGTGAGTTCATCTCGGTATGCGGTGGTGTTGATCTGCGTCTGGTATGTTCACGAGGCGATCGGCAACTGAGTATGGAAACTGGAATGAAGCAGAAGGTGAATGTGTAACGACAAGACGGCAGAGACGAACAAGGAAGCGGCAGCCCCACCTGTCGAGCGTCGAGCTTTCGAGAAGAAGAGGCAGAAGGAGGGAAAAAGGATCGACCGTACGTCAGCATCCTTTCACGGCTCACCCCTGCATCGGCTTGCTACGCGTAAGAGCTTGACCCGTCAAACGAGAAGCAGAACCCGTGAAACGCCTCGCCGCAGAAGGCTGCTTCAAGGATTGCTCACTGGAGAAGGGCCTCGTCCTGTGTGGCGAGGGAGCAGCAGGATATGTGTGTCGACAGAGCAATCTGAACACATGCATGTCTCTCGTCGGCCCTATGAACATCTTCATCCGTTGATATCGCAGCGTCTCCGTCTCAATTATCCTTGTGCCCACACCGCGCCTCGACTAGGCCGCAGAGATCTGGAGAGCTCCCCAAGGACTTCGGGAATGCCCAGTCCCAGCATCCGACCCGTACATGGCATACGAGGGCGAGGACTTTGAAGACGAATACCCGCTGTTGAGCAAATCAGCAAAATTGGGAGGTAGCTCCACGCTGAACTTGGTCGCCTCTGGCTTGGGAGACCAGTAATTCGCCATGGCCGAAGCGACAGTCAAGGCTGCCGTGGCGCCTCCGACGGTTTGGGCGACCTGAGAGCCGATGGACGCTCCGTCGGCGAGGTAAGGCTTGAAGTCGGCCCACTTGCGCGAGAGGTAGGAATGGAGAGTGGCAAAGTGAGACTTGTCCCCGTCAGACGTGGGCGTGACGGTGGGAGGGGCAGAGGTGTCGTCGTCGCCGAGGTCTGGATAATTAGCTACATTGCTCGAGCTAAGCAGTGCGGAAGGGCAGAGACCACTCACTGGGCAGAGTGGGTTGGATAGTCGAGGCGTTGTTATCTCCAGTAGTAGCTGAGCAACGTCAGCAGACTATTCTAGAAAACTGGACAGGTCGAGTGGTACTCACAGGCCATGTTGTTTCGATATCTGACTGTGTTGTCGACGAGATAGGTGTACCTGGTGTCAGAGTGAAAGAGCAAGCACTTAAAGTACTAAAGCCAGAGGCGCAGCTGTAGACGAGCACGTTCAACCCCATTGCAAGCTGGGAAGAAAGGATCGACCGCCAAAGCCAACTCCTCGACAGTCTTCGCCTCGACGACTCCCTCTGGGGTCACACCCTCAAAGGATCACTGATTACACCTCTACAGTGACATACCACCCTACGGCTCGTAGCAAACGTGTCGAGTATCGTTCAGCCGATGCATAGCCTTCAAAGTCGAGTCGAAGGCGAACGTAGAGATCACCACCATACTCTACCACCACAGGATGAAATGGATGGGAATGATTTGATCCCGCTCGTTCTCTTTTGTTGCTCGTCGTTCAGTCATGGGAGGGCTTTTGGACACTGACATTTGCTCTTGTATAACAGCATTCGACATTCGACTCAGGATGTTGTTCCCAGAGTCGCACGATCATCCGCTGTTCAAGAAATGGCTAGCAATTGTCCTCGAGCCGCTGTACGTCAATGCTTCGCATTCTCTCCACCTTACACCTCGCCCCCTGGTTGAACTTTCGACATGATGACCTGCGCAACTTCTCATCTTGCTCTCTTAGTCGAGATATAGCAGGAAAGAAAGAATGGTATACTGACGGCAGATGCGACGCCGACCCAGATGTCATGGCAGAGTACATCATTGCCCTGCTCAAGCACGACGCAGCGTTGACAGAGGAACAATGGAAAGAGGTCGGTCATTCATTCCTTCATCCGTGTATGCTCTAGCTGATATGCAGTTCCTCATGCGAGAGCTTGCCGACTTTCTCGACTCGAGTGGGTCCTCATCTTTCCCGGTCTACTCGGTTTTGCTGGCTATGCGGATGGACGGTGGAGCTTTAACTGACGTGCAGGATCAAGCGCATTCATCGACGAAATGTTCATTACCCTCCAAACGAAATCTTTCCTTCCTCCGGCCGAACGACCCAACGCCTCTTCTACAATCACCTCTACACCGCTCCAACCGACTTCCGCACCCTTCATACCTGCCGCAAGTGCAGGTGTCAATCGACCGGGACCACCTATAAACGCGCCAACAGGACCCGCGGCGGCGGCGATGCAACCCGTTGCTGGGCCTTCTAATCCTCGACCAATATCAGGGGATGTTGAGATGGGCGAAGGGGGGAAAGTACCACCTGGGAAGAAGCAAAAGTGTGCGGATTATCATGGTCAGTCGACAATGAACTCTCTGCTACATTCCGCTCTCACTCAAAGAGACTGATCGTGCTAAGGGGTGCTGGGATATATGTGCTGACGCTCAGAACGAGGATTCTGTCTGCGCGGCGCCAATTGCCCATATGAGCATTCCGACGACATGATCATTCCCACCGCCGAGATGATGTTTGGCTTCCCGCCTGGCGGCGCACCTTGGATGCCCTCTCCGGACTTTATGAACCAGATGTCTCAAGGAGGAGGTGGAGGCGGAGGTAGAGGCGGAGGACGAGGGCGAGGTGGACGAGGAGGTCGAGGAGGTGCCTGCGAAGGAGGATCTCGTCGAGGAGGAGCAGAAACACCGGAAGAGTTCATGGGAACGAGCAAACCCCCTCAAGATCGAAATGGCAACACACTCGTCATTACCGACATTCCTCAACCCTCCCTATCCATCATCACCGTCCGAGACTATTTCTCCCAATTCGGCGAGGTGACCAACGTCGCGGTCGAGGCGAAATCAAAGAGGGCACTGGTATCGTTTACGTCGAATTACGAGGCGTTTCAAGCGTGGAAATCGGACGAAGCGGTATTTGGGAGTCGACACGTCAAGGTATTGTGGCATCGACCTAGACCGGGACATGGAGGAGCGGGGCAAGATGCGTTGGCGAAATCGGCGGGGTTGTTAGCGAATATGAAGGCGTTGCAGGAGGGTGGGGCGAACAATGTGCAAGGGGACAAGGTGGCCGTATTGGCGGGTCCGGAGCAACGGTTGAAACAGACATTGTTGGAGTTGGAGCAGAAAGAGAGGAGACAGAAGAAGGAGACGTTGATGGCGGAGCAAAAAGTGTTGCTGGCCAGGGCAAAAGAGGGGACGAAAGAGGAGAAGATGGAGTTTTTGAGGCGGTTAAAGGAGATTAACAAGGAGATGGAAGAGGCGGATAAGCCGGTGGTCAAGGCGGAAGCTCAGGACGTGGAGATGGGTCAAGAGGGAGAGGGCGGTGTGGAAGGGGATTTGGAGGCGGTGTTGGCCAAGCATGGGATGGAGACGAAAGGACAGGCGGATCAAGATGAGCTGATGCGTCTGTCGGCTCAGCTCTCGACTCTGCGTGAGAAGGTGCGTCGCATTCTCAAGTCATCAGTGAGACTGAGCTAACTTGCAGGCCAATACGCTGGGTATAGCACCATCAGCCGCGTCGAGGTATTCACCCTATGGTGCCCCGGCTCGAGGACGTGGACGTGGACGAGGTCGAGGTCGAGGTGCGGCCGGTGGAGTCGTTCGAGGACCGATGCGACTGGATAATCGGACTCAAGCATTGTTCGTCTCGGGAGAGGCATTTGCCGAAGAGGGTGGCAGGGAAGAGATCAAGACGTATTTCGCAGGGACGGGTGGGACGGTTGAAGAGGTGTCGGAGGGTGTCAAGGTGACCTACCCCAACAAGGCCGCAGCGGAAAAGGTGAGTCGCAGCAGAGGTGGTGTCAAGTGGAGTGGTTGTGTGGGTGCTGATGGGTAGGTATTGGCAAATGGGACAAACGAGATACCGGACTATGCGGGCAAGATCACCGCGACGTGGTATCAGCCTCCCGTGTCGTATCCGATCAACGGCGAGAACGGATCGGCGGAACGTGAAGCGGAGGATCGAGAGGTGGACATGAAGCAAGAGGCTTAGGCGGGACCGGAGTCGAGTGAGCAGCGGGTGGCCAGTCAGCCAGACATGGAGTGGTCTAGGCGAGGAGGGCGAGAAAGTGGAGAAGAATTTTGTAGCTCATACATCTAGCATAGGGATATTCAAAGGGATAAACCCCCTTCTCTACTGTCTTTCGGCTGTGGTGTTTGGAGCTGAATGACTATGGGCTAGCTGATCTTAGCTCGACGCTGACAATAGTCTGCGATGCGGAAGAAGCCGTCGTCAACAGCAAAGAGGAGAGAGAGAGAGAGCCAAAGTGAGACAAGGAAGGGAGGACATAACGTGGATGTGAGGTGAGTACTATATCCTTTCTCCTCGGTCGAGGTGAAAGGACGGCACTGACGAGTTCTAGATTCTTCTGCTATACTCGACGTGCTCTACTTGAGCCACTCTACGACTGCTCCATCGCTTCGTCAACCTCGCCTACAACGAATTATACCAACACTCTCGACTCGACAACGCCACATGGGTTCGACAGACCTTGTCAGGATGCAAACATCACCAAATAGCTCGCCATCGACCGGGTCAACCACTCCAAGAACGGAGGAGGAGCTGATCTCGACACCAGTCACTTCGGTCACCCCTTCGCTACTGGGAGACGATGACGACGACGACAGCCATACCTCTTCGAAGGATTTCCACGACGCTTCAGCCAATTTCGCAGACGATTCGAACGCCGAGAAGGACAACGGCTCGACCCTCCTCGACACGCGTACGATTACGATCGATACCTTGCTCTGCGATCTGGGCCACACCGTGCTGACCCTCCCCGACGCACGCGATATCAAGCCGGACGATCTGAAGGAGCACGAGACCGCCCTCCACAGCTTGCTCGCTAAGCACAACACCGCCTGGGCAGAGTGGAAGACCGCCCATGCAGCAAATTGCGGTGTAGGCGCTTTCCCTACTGAGACCGAGGAGTTGGCAGAGGAAGTCCGAGCTCGCCTCACGTCGGACCTATCGACTGTCAAGAACAGATTGTCTCAACTTCACCAATCAACCTACCAGAGCCAATTGGAAGCGTGGAAGGGACGAAGCTTGCTCTCCCAATTATGGACAAGTCCACCGCAGCCACCTGATCCTGTGCCAGAAGCGGTGGAGACGATGACGGAAGATGCGTCTTTATGGAGCAAGATGGACAAGACGGTGAATACCTTCAACTCGGTGTTGAAGAGCTGTGGGTCGTTGTTGCCCGCGATTGCGGTAGGTGCGGGGGTATGGGCAGCCTGTAGTGCGTTTGGAAGCGTGGGCACGGGAGTAGGAGGGTTTGCGAGTGCTTTGGAGAGTTGTGCGAGGGTACGGGGATGGGGTACCTACGGGTCGAGTGGGGCGAGCGGTGTAGGACGAGGTACGAGTAGTGCTTGGACCGGGGGATACGGTGCAGGATGGGATGGATCTGGAAGAAACACATCGAGGCCGATGTTTCTAGTACACGGGGATTCTTGATGGGCAAGAGTAGGACGAACTGACATGGCCATGTGATACAAGCATATGCAATGCATCGATAAGCAGACATTGATCTCCTAACTACAAATGGATACTCACGCCGACTGTCCCATGCACTACTCACTCGTCGCCCGCCTTGGCGCCTATCAGCGGCGTCCCAAATTCCTCCTTTTGCTTTCTCCAATGCCCGTCCGCCGCTGCAATCTCCCGCTTACTCTTCACTTCGTCCTCCACCACCCTGAGCATCGCCTCTACCCAGCGCTTCAGGCTCTTGCAACCCGCCTCGCCGGGTTGAAGTTTGGGCGCAATATACCTCGAGTGAGCCAAGACTGGCAATCTCCTCAAGAACCGTCCAGCAAGTTGACCCTCCTACTTGTCAGTCCGCCCTGACTTGATCTCGGTCTCACGCAAACGCAAAGGGGGATCCAAGCGGGACTCACGTAGCATTGATGTGCGAGTTGTTGGAGCTTTTGCGACGTGGGAGAGACGGCCGAGCCCATCGTCTCGGCTTGTTGGAGGACAGACCATTCTTCTATCCGTGTCGCTTTGACCAAACCACCGCGTATGAGCTGTTGCAAGCACGAAGAGAGGATCCAGTAGATTGCTTGAGGCGGTGGGAGGCCAACGAGCTCTTTGATATCTGCTCGATCGACGAATGCCGGATCTGATATTAGCAAATAATGTCAAGATGGCGTTGTGCACTCACCTATAGCGCCGGCAATGTTGGAGGTGGTCATGACGAGGACGTTTTTCCGTACTTTTAGCTTGTCCAGCTGCGTCAGCAGAGCGTTGACCACCTACATGTTAGCTCGAAGAACTTTCGTATATACGGCAGCTCACCCTGACGGCGTCTCCAGGCTCATTCCCATTCATAGCAGAAGCTCTGGCCGCTGTCAGACTTTCCACCTCATCTGTGCTATCAGCTTGCAGTCCATAGTTGAAATTGAAGCCGAGTCACCGATCATGACAACGACAAAGCAGTCTTCGTCGTCGACCATCTCGTGTACCGCCGAAAACAGCTTTTGTACCAACTTCCCGCTCTCGGAGAACCACTTTGAGAATAGAGAGTGCGAGTTGATCTCGACAATCTTTCCACATCGATATCTGCCTCGTCAATCATCGAGGGTGGGTGTAAAAGCAGAAAGACCTGGAGGACCAACTTGTGTGATAGTCGTATAAGCAGCTTTTGCGCTAATGCTCGACACAGACTCGTCTTGCCTGTTCCTGGCGGTCCATGCAGCAACATCATCCTGATTCATCAGCTTCGTCGATTGGCGTGGACGTAGAAGAAGCTGACCTGTTCCAAGACACCACGTTGAAGTCTATCTCGGCGTCGGAGAATGAAGTTGTCGAGGCGATGTAGTTCAGTAACCTCGACTTGATATCGTCGGCATAAATCAACCTGAATCGTCAGTTCCTGGACTGTTCCTCCATCGAGCTGCCATGTCGACTCACGTATCCCATAGCCCGTCTAGCTCGGTCGATGGCAGATCCCGTACGGACGCCGCTGGTACTCTCGTCTCATCATCTTCATCGTCGTCTCTTTCGTCAGCGCCCCGATATCGTCGCCGATAAGCAGGACTCACCCTCTGTGATCGCGGAGAAATCGTACAGCCGAGTCTCTAGTGACGGCCGATAGACATGAACATGCACATGCACCTCTTCCAGCTCCACATAATTCAGATCACAACCCGCTGAATCATCAGTCTCCCCTTGCCGGCGTCACCGACAGCGAACACAAAACAATAGACCACGGAAGGGGCAAGGGGCATTGTGGATCGAGGACCACATACGTATATCTGCGATCCATATCCTCTCCACACGGTTCCTGAACATGATCACGTCTTCCCAGCCGTCCAACTCGGCGCCTAGCCTCAGACTTCCGTGGGCGGAGTCTATATAGGCGGAGACGCTTGAGCGGATCGTGTTGGCGTCCATGTAATCGGACGGGTTTAGTCTGACTTCCACTATAGGGTCAGCACTACTTTCCAGCATCACGCTTCCATCTCCACTTGATTGAGCCCGCCGAGCTGCAGAGTGCATATGACGAGGGCAAGAAGGCGACGGGTAAAAGGGTGGGGAAGAGTTGCAAGGTGGACGCACCATGTACAACCGGTTTAAGCTCCTCTTCATCCTCACTATCCTCTTCCTCTTCGATATCCATAGCCTGCGAGCGTCTCGAGGAAGCGCTCGACCTCCTTCGACCGTTCACGACCGACTTGACGGGCGAGGAAGACGATCCGTTACATTGACCATTATTCAGAGCCGACGAAGAGGCATGGGAAGCGGTTTCGTTCATGCCGATTTCACTGGTCGACTGGGTTTTCGAGCTGCCGGGTCGTGGAGGCGGCGGGAAGGTGTGTATAGAGGGCATCCGCTGGAGATTGAGGTGAGTTGATCTGACTGAGTTGAATGGGGTTGGTTGGGCTGCGTTGGCTGGAAAATCAAAACACCTCGGAGACGCGACGGTGAAATCAAACGGAATCAAAAGCACAACCCCAACCCAACCTCCCTCGGGACAGCGTAGACGGCGTACAGGTATATATCATGACTGGACCTATGAGAAAGTAGTTTGGGACGGAGGAGGAATGGTATAAGGAAGGATTAGGAGATTATTACAATAAGGAAAAACAGAACGCTCGAGCCCTGGTCATATCGCAATCTAACAGTTGCAGCCGTAGCTCTGCGAGTTCTCCGAGTCGATTCTGATCGGATCAGGATAGTCGGCGTACCTGTATATCAGCTCTGTAGATGCAATCACAGTCGCAAAAAGCAGCTCACAGCTCCGTCTCGGCTTCTTGTGCCAAGGCGTTCTTGGCAATGGTCTGGAAAGCCTGTTCGACATTGATGGCCTCTTTCGAAGACGTCTCAAAGTATGGCGTGTTGCCCTTGGCTTGACACCATGTCATGGCCCTTTTTTGCGAGACCATCCGCTTGGACTCTTCGACGTCGATCTTGTTGCCGAGGACGACGAACGGGAAGTTTTCGGGATCGTGGGGTGATGCCTGAGCGTCAATACAATTTGAAGACTTGAACATGCGAGAGGTGACTGACCTGGACGAGGAACTCGTCTCTCCACCCGTCGAGCGCTTCAAACGACTTGCTCGAGTTGACGTCGTATACGAGCACACAACAGTCGGCTCCTCGGTAGAAAGCGACACCCAGCGATTGGAACCGTTCTTGTCCGGCCGTGTCCCAGAGCTGAAGTGAAGAATGGTAGGTACAGTCACGAGGGCAGTGAGTGGAGTGGTAGGAATGCAAAAGATGGAACGGGTGGACGAAAGCGAAAGGTCGGAGATGGAGAAAGAAGACGCTAGGTCAGCGGGATAAACCAACACAGAGGAGTTGCGACGAACCTGTAATGTGACAACTCGGTCGTCAATGACCACCTCACGCGTCAAGAAATCGGCACCTGCACGAGTCAGCCCATTCCTCCATTTCCAGCTCGTCGCTCTTCGAGCTGCCTTCGTTCTTTGAGGAGAAGAGTGTAACGCGGACATACCGATGGTAGCTTTGTATTGACTGTGGAACCGCTTGTTGACATATTGGTTCATGAGCGATGTCTTGCCCACCCTATACGTCAGCGTCTTCGCACATTGTCCCACGCGGGATAGCGAGGCGGAGGAGAGGTGGTTGGGCGATGATAGAAATGGGAGGTCGGCCCGAAACAAGGGGAAGGGGGCGAAGCTAGGGCCGTCTTGTTCTCCAGATCACACAGTCTCGTGCTGCTGCCACTCGTCGAGGGTATCCCGACGAGATGGCCATAGGCGAAAATGGTCGACTCGACAGCGCAGACGAGAAGCAGGACGAACAACACTCACCCCGAATTACCGAGGATGATAACCTGACATCAGTGTATATCTCTCTACCGTCCATTCCACGTCCGACTCACCTTGAGCATGATTTTCCTCTTGGACGCCATGTTGCCAGTTCAGCGATGTCGTCTCCGTATGGGTAATCTAGTCGATGCGAGGTGTGTGGTCTAGGAGAGATACGATGAAAGGATGAGTCGAGGTATAGTAGACTCGTAGTATGTCGCCGGTGTATCGAGCCCTACTCTACGAGTAACATCATACTCGTCAACGGGCCAGTTTGCCACCCAACTCCCCCGGGTCAAATTGCCACTTTCGGCAGAAAAGAAGGAACAAGAGCGTGACCGGCGGTCGCCGTTTGAACCGGGCACCTTTGAAACCGCGTCGAGCTGAGCGAGGTGTGTCTACTCTACCAGTGTTCGACGGGCGATATGGCTACGATAGATCGACCAGGCTCGACGATTGGCACGGGTACAGAATGGCAGAACACAATCCGGAGTCGGCTCATGGCGAAACAGGCGGAAAGTGAGGCCTATAGGGAGATCATCGACCAGTGTGAATGCCTACCTTGCCTCGTCCTATGTGCGTTCTAGCTAATTGTCGTAGATAGGAAGCTCGCCAAGACGGCCAAAGAGCTGCAAGTGCGGAATCGAGCGCTTCTTCGAGGTGGAGCAGGACCATCGACCGGTACAGATGGGTAAGTGGTTACTTCTGCACGAGGTATAGGGCTGACCCGCTTAGACCGTCTCCATTGTTGACACATTTGGATGCGCAAGTCTCTACGTTGCGAAACGAGCTGTCGGGAGTCTACCGGACGCAAGCAGCGGCACAGAACAAACAGCTCGCTCTTTCCGACGCTCTAAGAGATCGGGATGAAGAGGTCAGAGGGTTGAGAGAGGAAGTCAGAGAGTTGAGGGATGCGAGAGATGGTGGGACCCGAAGGGAGAGGGACTGGGAGGACCGCTGGAGAGCCCGCACCAAGGACATGGAGGTGCGTATTGTGTCATGTCGTTTCGCCAGGAGTGTAGTCGCTGAATATGCAGATCCTCAACGACGAGCTGCTCTCGCTCAACCTCGAAGTCGACGCCGTGACATCTCGCAACAATGCCCTTCAAGCGGACAACGCTTCTCTCCTTCAACGTTGGATCGACAAGATGAACCTTACAGCCGACGAGATGAACGACGAGTTTGAAAAGGAGTCTCTGCCAAAGGACAAGCCGAATGGGAATGGCATAGGAGGGGATAAAGGGGATTTTCGACCCGGCGGGAAGGCATAGACGAGGGACCTTCCCGCGGTGGAGAGGGCGGTGTAGACGAGTGGGAAGTACTTGCGAAGGAAGGTTCGGACAAGCATGCTCTACCTGAAGGTGAAGATGGGCAGCAGGTCAAGGACAAGATGGAAGAGTCTACTGTACTGGTCGGAACGCCCGGAACGCCTGGAGAGGAAGAAGCGGATGATGGTTGGGAAGAGGCCAGACGAGAAGCGTGAGAGTCCCGACATCGACCTTCCTCGCTGCATTCATTAAGTTGTATATCATGACCTGTTATGAAGTACTCGTAACGTCTATTCCACCTCCAATCTATGGCGTATATTTCAAAACCTCAACCTCTCCCACCCATGAATGGCAGGACGAGTTCCTCGTCGTGCCTCTATTTGGCGAGATAGGGCACCTTGGCGTGGACCAAATCAGTGTATTTCTCGTACAGGGTACTCCACAGAGCACCTCTCGGGTGCGGCATCTGGAGACTCAGCATCTTGCCTTAGGAAGCCGTATGGATCTCACGACAGGGCACTCACCTTCCTATCCAATTCTCCAAACAAAGGACTCTTGCGCACGGTGCCAACCCGACCTTTCAACTTTTCGTTCAGAGCAGCGACGAACACGTCAAAAGCAGCCCTATCGTAAATCTCCACCTTTGAACAATTTCGCTCTCCTTGAACTTTTTGCCTTCGCTCTCCTTGACCATTCCGAACTCGCTTGAGCGGTGTCTCGCTATCTTGTCGGTCCTTCGTACGTTTCTTCGTATGAGCCGACGTGATGCCTGGCTCGCCAGAGGCATGATCGGAGTCATGGCCGTCAGGTGAAGGAGGAGGTATCGAGTGTGCGTCGGTGACAATAGCATCGAGCGGAGCGTTTGTTTCGAATAGGTCTTTCAAATCAACGTCGCCGGGGTCGTCAAAATCGTCTTCATGCCCGTTGTCCGAGCAGCGGGCGTGACCGTCGTTGAGGACATCCGTAGATCCACCTCGCCCAAGTTCGGGAAGAGGGAGAGTCGCAGAGGAGGGTGAGGAGATAGAAGACGAAGATGGTGAAGCAGCCGAAGGGGAATGAGGGGCTGCTGCAGGACGAGTGATGGGTCCTTGCCCTTGTCGGACCGCTTGATCTACAGTCAACCCTCCGAACCCATCGCAACTACTCACCCTTGTGTATACCCCAGGGCGTCAAGTGGATCTCATAAGTCTCTGTTGGTAGGACTCTGAGACCGGCTCCAGACTGGATCAACCATTGATGCGAAACAAAACGTCCGCTCGCTAGCTCGTCCTGGTCCAACATGATCGAGTCCACATCGATGTAAGGAGCGTTGAGATTGGGGAGAACGGTCAAGGTGGCCTCGTCTGGCGAGGTCAAGGTGATATCAAGAGCCTAGGTGTTGGTCTTCATCACAGGTGTGGAAGGCTGGAGGGAGCTCACCTTGGCAATGTCGGTCAGACCGGTTCGGATCGCTAAAGGGAAAGAAGAAGAGATGAAGATTCCCTCGATCGAGCACATTCTCGACATCGAAGCTATTCCGTCCGGGTCCAACAACGAGTGATAGTAGACAAGATATCGAGCGAAAGAAGGAGCAAATGGAAAATCCTCGTCCCCGTGGTGTGTTCGAAGAAATCTTTGATGGCCTGTGTTGGCCCCTTCACCCCCTGATCACCTTCGAGGCCGACCATCATCCACCAAATTTCTCAGCTACATCTCGATCCATACCATTCATACTGATCTCTTCGTCCTTTTTTTCGTCCAGTAGGCATAGGCAAGATGCGAAGCGCGCGTTACGCGGAGTGTGGTATGCCAAAGGTGAATGACATGCGAAACGAACTACGGCAACCTGAAACCGACACAACGAAATCTCAAGTCGGCGGAGCCGTCCATTGCAACGATGACTGACATCTCCGTACAAGATACGAGTATACCCAGCGGATGCTTCACTGACTTTTTCTAGCGCTTCGGAGACTGGTGCAACGCGACCATCTCTCTGCCTTGCCAATCCTGTGTGCCGACGACGCAACCACCTCAATCCTCCCATCGAACCTCATGCATCATCTCGCCTCCTTGGTTTCAAACGCCGCTTTACCCAAGACAGCTGTTCCGGAAAGGCATCACCCAAGAGCCCTCTGTATTTGGCGTACAGCGAGGTGAATGACATGTGACGACCGGGATTCTGCGCTCATCAGCAGCGTGTCCAACCGCGCGAGCGACGACTCGGAGACTGACCTCCTCGTTGAGATCTTTGCATGTCCTCGTCACCATTCCCCGCTTGGGTTTCTTCTCCGATAACTCTCGCCTGATTCGATCCGTCAAGAGATCGTACATCCACTTATCCTCTTCCTTCACTTTATCGTAGAGGTACCACCTTTCCTTGGCCCGGTTGAACCCTCCAGTAATCCTCTTCTGGGAAATTGCTGTAGATGGGGCCGGGGTGGGCTCGTATTTGCTGCCCTCGTCGTCGTCGTCGTCGTCGTCGTCATCGTCCAATTCGTCGACATCTTCGTTTCCGTCTGCCATATCCTCCCAGATTCCCTCGTCGTTGACCTCGGCTTGGTCCAGATCGTACGTATTGCCAGCTCCCGGTGACGAGACATGATCCGCCAGGTCGGAATCGTCATCGTCCTCGACCGCGAAGCCAGCTTCCCCAACGATCGCCATCGCATCGCCTCGTCCCACGTCGGCCATTGGTGACGTCTCGTGGAAGGTGACTCGATACCCATTCGGGTCTTCCATCACACCGTGATTCGCACAAATGTCCACCCACATGTAGCTGACAACCATTTTGGACTGCGAATTTCTCGCCTGGATCCAGGCGGTATAATGCTCTTCCATTTCGAGCGTGTAGGCTCCCGGCTGTTCATCCATAATGAAGAACGTCGCCCTTTCCGCCGGTGCCAACTCCCCTTTGCCCAGTCCCTGCATCATCAGCTTCTGATTGGGCGGGCAAGGCGACTACCATACCTGTATCAAAAGCTCCATCTTTGACTTTTTCGGTCCAGTGCACAACACATGAAATGTCATCTGGACACCGTAAGTCGCAAAGAAACCTGACGACCTCAAAAGCGTATCGACAGGCGCGGGCACTTGAGCGAGGGATGTCGGGGTGAAATCACGATGAAAAAAGTCGACGCCGCCGGATATTCTCTGTCGTCTCTGGGTCGAGAGCGTGGATGAAGCAGCGTCTTCCAAGTTGTTGGAATTTCGTTTGTGCGGTCGAGGAGGGTTGGTCTCGAGATACCGGCTCGGATCACACGTTCTCGAGGGTGTGGGGAGGTAGGTAGACCTTGGTGTGATGCCGGGTAAGTTACGATCAGATCGCACGATCGCCGGCGAGTCTGCTTCATCTTCGCCTGTCATGTCGATCACGTCGCTTTGCTCCAGCTTGACCGATACTTCCTCGGTTTGCCGTCTCGCAGCCTTCGACGTAGGGCGAGACAGTGCTATGTGCGAGTTATCGCCAGGGCCGGTGGTCCCAGGGGGCGTCGATGATGGCGCCTCTCTGGTAATTTCGGACGAAAGCAGGCTAGTTCTCGCAGCGCAGACGAACGAAGAAGGCCGATCATCGGGACGAGTTGGACTGGAAGCTCGATCAGAATGGGGCGGAGGAGGAGGAGGAGGAAGAGGGGGAGGGGCAACTTGTGATGGAGCGGAAGGAATCCCAATAGTGGAAAAGCTTGGAGTCGAAGTCGTAGATCGGCCGGATCGATAGACGAGTGTTGTAGGTCGAGAGACGACCTGGGCGGGTGGTGGCTGAGAGGTGTTTCGTTCGTCATGTCTAGGCTGAGATCCCGTCGAGTTTGAGGTCGTGCCGTCGGGCGGGGGCAGCCTCGGATCGACCGAAGATGTGATTGTCGAGGTAATGGCCGTCGTGGGATCAACCGAGATGCCCTGCGCGAGGACAGGCTCAGCTTGGACTCTTGGAACGTAGGATGACGACAAGCGTGGATCGAAGGCCGGTTGGGGTTGCAGCTGATCTCCAGACGGAGGACCACTTTGCTCTCCGCTCAAGATTGCGGAGGTATCATCCTTGATTTGGTATGGGTCATAGTGAGGAGATGCTCGCGAATACCGGACTGGCGAAAACGAGTTCCAGGTAGCTTGAATTCCGCTGCTCATCAGCTCCACGAAAGCGCCAGGAGACTTGGGGAGCAGAAAGCCTTGTTTATCAAGGCGATTCCGATGATCACTCACACCAGTTCGTATCCCTCCGGACGGACCATGCACCCCTGCTCGAGGCAAGTGTCTATCCAGCCTTTTGTCAGAATATGTTTTTTGGCGTTGCGAACCACACAGGCTTCGGCGTCAACTATTCGTCCATACTCCTGGACGAGGTGCAGAGTCGTCCACCTGTTCCAGGACCGATGACGACGCGGGACACTGTCGGCGTCTTGAGGCAAGATGATGTCGAGTCGAGCGGGTCGGGGGACGAGGATGAAATTTGCATAATCGGCCTCCGAGACTGTCCATCCCCCATGAGCCTGCACATTGAGCCTATGCCGGAAGAGAGCTCTTGCTGGGAAGAGGGACAGCCCAAGAAGAGGGATAGTACTCACTCTGATGGAACTCAGTAGCCCGGCTTCTCGGTGACCCTCATGTTCGAGGAAGAAGCGTTTTCCTTGGAGAAAGTTGTTCCTGCTGGTGGTGGCGGAGCTCATGGCCAATGTGAGGCCGTCGAGGACGATGTTTCGCAACACAAGAAAAGGCAGAATGTAGAGCTGACATGGTCGTTGAGTTTTTGATCAAGGAATAAAGAAAGAGTAGGAAAGAAAAAAGAAAGGGGTCAGACATGAAACACGTCCTGGCAGAGGCGTCCCATGGCGACCTCACCTCACCGCTCAGTTCGGTGTCGCGGCCTTCTAAGCTGTATACGATGCGGGGTGGGCCTCTTGACGGGTATCAACATCGCTCGCTCCGGAGAAAGGAGGTAGGGGAGAAACAAAGAACGATATCAAGATGGAGCGTTGCATGGCTCACGAACAGAAGGTATCCGATCGATTATTCTCGGAGCGCAATCGTTGGAATCTCACTGGCCACGAGGTGCATTCTGGAGACAGCCATGGATCCAAATGAAGGAAGTGATGACACCAAGGGACTCCATAGTACTCGTAGTGTAGTACGTCCTAACGGCCTAGTCCTCGATCCAGTAAATGCGTTGATCCAGTCTAGGATGGCTTTCCACCTTACCAAGAAGAAGCGAGTACGCCGAGTGACTTGGGTCTTGCTCTATAAACCAGAATGGGCCATCTCATTTTCAGTAACTGATGCCGAGAGTTAGACGCCGGCGACGTCGGCAAGGCGTACTTCAATGAGCCGAGTGTCATCCCGCGCATTACCATCTATACATAGTATTCTCCACACAGACACTGGATACACCATCCCCCTCGTAACTTACTCGTATCCCGCCTGACTTCCCCCTTCGATCCCCGATCCGCATGCAGTAAGCTTATAATTAGATCCATCTCATCGGCATCGTACTTACCGTGACCGGTTCATGCCCATGTACCCGAATGGGACGAGTCAGTGAGGCAATGAGTGGAAAAAGAGCACAGATGCATGGTATAAGAAGCGTCGTCCATCCTCAAGGCCCCCGATCTCAATCTCTTCGTCACCTAAAACCAACATCTATCTGTCCAAGATGATCATTCCCACCGCTACTGCCTTTGCTGTCCTTTCCAGCCTTGTCGCTGCTGCTCCGTTTGCTTTGGACAATGGCTTCCCCAACCTGCCAGCAAGCGCTCTCCCTCAAGTCTACGAGGTAAGCACCTTCTCGCCCGGAGAGGCAATAATAATGTATGTCCCATGCTGATTGCCTCTAGACCGCGGGAGGAACGCTTCCCAACACTCCTCTGCCCATGTCTTTGCCCGACGATGCGGTGCAGACATTGCAGGTCATCGCCTACAACGAGATCTTTGAAGTCGCCTTCTTCTCGTCCCTCTTGGCCAATGTCACCAACGGCGTCGACGGTTTCACCGATCTCATGGGTATGAACAAGACCTATGTCGAGGACATCTTGTCTGCCGTTGTCGCTGTGAGTAATGAATTATATACCTCTCGGGAGTGGAAGGGGAGTAGGGCTGACTGTATAGCAAGAAGAGCTTCATGCAACCGGTGCGAATGCCATCTTGGCTACCGCTGGCGCCGAGACTGTCCCTGCGTGCAACTACATGTTCCCCACCACCGACTTCCTCTCTGCCATCTCCCTCGCCAATCTCTTCACCGAGGTCGTCCTTGGCACCCTCCAGGCGGTCTCCACCCAATTCGCCGTCGATGGCGCCGAGACCCAACCCTTGGTCCAGCTGGTCGCTTCGATCATCGGACAGGAAGCTCAACAGTCTGGAGGATACCGAATGATGCAAGGGCTTATCCCCTCGGCTGCGCCATTCTTGACCACCTCTACCGGTGTGTTCGCTTTCAACGCGATCTACCAGAACTTTATCGTTCCCGGTTCGTGTGATGCCGTCGTCAAGCAGATCGGAGTCCCCTTGATCGACTCGCTTGCGGTCGTTGGTACTCCCGGAGACTACAACCAGACCGTCACTTTCACCACGTCGTGCACGCACACCACCGCTGGCGTCGACTTCCTCGCTTACATCTCCGGTCAAAACTATCCCGTCGTCGTCCCGATCAAGAATGTCAAAGTCAGCGGAGACTCGGCTACTTTCCAGGCTGAACTGCCGTTCGCCGCTGGATTCGCCAAGGGTTTGACCATCGCTGCGCTTGTCAACACTGACAATGTGACCACCGCTGCCGAGGTCACTTCCGCGGCTTTCGCTGGACCGGGTCTGATCGAGGTCATGTAGGGGACCATGGGCGGTTGATGGACATTGAAAAAAGTTACCAGATTGCCTGAATAAATTGCCTGAATAAAGAAAGAAGTCGAATATAATTATGCATCGTTTGCTTTGTGTCCTGCCATTTGCACGTCAACGTCTGTTGCGAGGCGTCACTCCGCCAGCATACTTGTCGTACGACCTTTTCAGAGCAGAACTAAGTTGCACGCTGCAGCTCCTGATGCTGGGATTCTGGCAAAAGATCGTGGACGTCCGTCTTCTTGAATTTTCTTGCAGAAACCCCTCGCTCGAACATCAAGTCGATCTCGTCGATTGAGCGATTCTGCCAAATCAGCTTGATCAATATTATAATGTTGTGGAAGACTGACCTTCATCTCGGGAAGTCGGAAGTAGCCCCAAACGGCCATGACGATGCAGCCTCCTCCCCAGAAAAATCCGCTCTTGCCCTTCCAGTTCCATGCAAGCGGGTTGAGCATGAGTGGGGAAATCACAAAATTGATCACGTTGAAAATGTAGAATGTGTTTCGCGAGATACCGATCGTTCGCGCTCGCAGGCGGACGGATGAAGTCTCAGCGACGATACCTAAGAAATGTCAGTTCTTACGCCAAACAAAGTACCTCGAGCGCAACTCACAATAAGCCAATGGGCCAATCGTAAAATCGTACGACAGCACCCAGAGCAGCATCAGCCCCGCTGTGCCCCATTTCGCACCGCCGTCTCCTTTTGCTGAAGCGAAGGACAGGCCACCGATGACCATGTACACCGCACCGAGCCACAACAGGCCACAGATGAAGATCTTTCTCCGTCCAACCCGGGCGATCAACATCCATGAGCACACGGTTCCGATAAACGCTCCAGCTGTGTTGCCCAAACCGAACTTGAATGAATCTTTGGGACTCAACCCGGCCTGAACAAAAAAGTAGGTGACATAGCCGGCAAAGCCATTGCCGCTGATGATCTGAGCCGCCCAAGAGAGAGCGGAAATTTCGGTTCGTCGAAGGTCGGCGCCCCGAAAGCAGTCGATCCATCGAGCACCTGCAGAGTGTTTGGAAGCGGCTTGCTCATGCTCGCACGTCTGCACAACGGATTGGTATAGCCCGTCGATGCGGTGAGACAAGCGAGGCGAGATAAGACGAGCAAGTGACGCTCGGCATTCCTCGTATCGATGCTTTTTGGCGAGCCAATAGGGCGATTCGGGTGCAGCCCAGAACAGGGGAAGCAGGATGATCGGCCAGATCCACCTAATGCAGTCAGTGGCCCCACTATTGCGAGCCGATCGCTCCTTGAGCAATGACGGTAGACGTACTGGACCATGAATGGAATCCTATAAGCGTATTGATCGGTTCGAGACGACATGCCTAGTACGACGCCGGAAGCGATGAACTGCCCTGACACCCTAGACAAGTCAGCCTCGACTGCAGACAAGATGTAGTAGGGCTTGTCTTACCAGCAGAGGTTGACAAAAGTGGTAAGATATGGTCGAATACCGACAGGACATATTTCGGAAGCATAAGCCGGTCCAAGAGCCGCCTAAAAAGGGTCAGCACCGTATCGATGCGGCTCAACCCAAGTATGACAATTACGCACAAATGCTCCCCAAGGCAGACCGCACAACAACTGGCCGAAGAACATGGCAAGTTGATTCGGCGCAAATGCTACGATGGCTGGAACACATCAGCTCAGCGACAATGGGATAGGTGAGGGAGATAATCCTCACCGATGAACGGAATTATGGAGAGCATATTGAAGAACAAGGTTTTTCGGTAGCCAAACCGCTCGACCGTCGATCCAGCCATGATGATGCCAACTATGCCCGAGTCAGCTTCGAGACTTGGTATGCTTGGCTATGCCGGGGCTCACTGAAAGAGCCGAGGTTCGAGGCTTGGCTTATGGCGCTCTGCCAGGCAGGTACGACCGTGTACCTTTTCGTCTTGGGTACATAGACACCGTATCGTTTGGCAAAAGCAGGCAGTGCCCAGAAGTTTCCAATCAGCGCCTTGTCGTATCCTTCCATGACAAGCGACATCGAGATGGCTGCCGCCCAGAGTGCAGCCTGACAGGTCAGCGATCAGGGACTGAGGAAAGGGACGATCTGCAGAAGCGCGTACTGGTAGATAATCGCGGAAAGATTGGGCGATCGACTCGGGCGCGTCTATCGTAAAAGGCAGCGCAGCCACGTCTGCGTCGCTCTTGCGATCATCGTTCTCGAGGTGGTCGACAGGGTCGATCGCCTTGACATCGCTGGGATTCATTCGGGTGTCGGTGAGCATGTCGAGTGATGACTGGCGGGTGAGAGTGAGCTCGCTGTCCGAAGAGTACACTATCGCTCGCTCCCTCACACCTTTTATATCCTGCACATCTACTCAAGAATCGGGGCATCATTCAGAGTCTGGAGATCCCGTGGAGATCTCGCCTGTCGTCTGATCGCCTCCATATTCGTGATGCTATCGGGTCAGGCATGCAGGTCGAATAGCATGCGGAGAATCTCGTCGTCGATAGACACGGCAGCGGGGAATCTCGACCAAACAGAATTTCTCCGACAAAGCATAGCCGGCTATTGCCGATCAGCAAACAATCCTCGTCGTTGGGCTCAATGCTCGACGTTCTTCTGACCTGCCCATATACGCCGTCTGGTAAGTCTTTGTCTACGGAGGACGACTGACCAATCGTAGATTCCGAGTGAGCGGCATGTGGAGCAGCCTTGCCACTACTCGCGATTCTCGGAGTCATTCGTGATCTATCTGGTCAGGCCTGCAAGTCGAAATGCGGTGAATCTCGTCGTCGCCATCTGAATGAACGACACGCCGGCGGAGAATCTCGACCAACCAGAATTTCTCCGCTAAAGCAAGCATTTCAATTAGCAAATCGTTCTTGTCGTTGGCCCAGTTCTCGACATCTCGCCGACCTGTCCGTAAACCCCGTCTTGTGTGTCTTTCTATACAGAGGACGACTGACCAATCGTAGGCTGTGAGTGTGTAGCATGTAGAGTCCTTACTTGTGAGTCACACCTTTTTATTGGTCCGAGTGTCCCGCTGAGCCAAAGAAACGCATGTGGAGTCGAATATATAAAGGGCCTATCCCCCATCATCAACACCCAAAAGTCCTGTCGCATCAGTCAATTGTCGTTTCGGCCCTTGCATCCACCGACATTCGCAAAGTCACGGAGAGCGCGCGCAATATGGATCAAGAATGGTGGCAAAAGGCGGTCGTCTATCAGATCTATCCTCGATCATTTGCGGACGGCAATGGCGATGGAGTTGGGGACATGAGAGGCATGATCGACCGGATCCCATATCTGGCAGCGTTGGGAGTAGATGCCATTTGGCTTTCTCCGTTCTACCCGTCTCCACTCCGAGACGGTGGCTGTAAGTGCCCCCCTCTGCATCTTCAACACACCTGACCAAGGGGGATGATCGCTGACAGTGTCACAGATGACGTCTCGGACTATTGCAACGTGGATCCTACAATCGGGTCTCTGGACGACTTCAGCGAGCTTGTCTGCCTGGCGAAACATCACGGTATCAAGATCATCATCGACATCATCCCGAACCACTGCAGCTCTGATCACATATTGTTCAAGCAAGCCATTTCATCGGAACCCAACTCGCCCGCTCGCGCCAACTTCCATTTCCGAGACGGTGAGCACCCATCCGTGTCGTGATTTACGAGATTCACGACTGACGGCATAGGACTGGGGCCGAACAAGGATGATCCTCCCAACGATTGGCGGTCCGTGTTTGGTGGTTCCGCCTGGTCGCCTTCTGGACGGGGCGACGGTCAGTTCTATCTGCACATCTATCATCCTGGACAACCCGACCTCAACTGGGACTCACCCGTAATCCGACAAGAGTTTCTACGTATTTTGCGATTCTGGGCCGATCTGGGCGTCGCAGGGTTCCGGATCGACGTGGCAACTGGCTGCGCAAAAGATCTAAGTGAGCCTTATTCACCTTGGGAAGAACTGGTCGCCATTCGAGCCAAAAAATCGCAACCCGGCGGCGAAGATTTGGATCATCCGTTCTGGGATCGAGATGAGGTTTTTGAGATTCACCGCGAGTGGAGGAAGCTGTTGGATTCCTACGACCCGCCCCTCTGGTGAGTAGGCTGCGATTCACTTTCGGGGTGCGTCGGCAAAGTTGACTCGAGACAGTGCAGTCGCAGAAGCTCACGTCTCGCCGACGCGAAAGCACCTTTATGGTCGAGCGGATACCCTCGGCCAGTGCTTCTCCTTTGATCTCTTATTCGCCAACTTTAGTGCAAAGGCATATCGGACAGTGATCAACCGCCAAATGCAGATAAGCCCAAAGAGCGCCACCTGGGTCTTGTCAAACCACGACGTGAGTCAAGTGACCGAAGGACTCCGGGACCGCGCTCACACCGTCTAGATGCCACGGCATGTAACACGTTTCGGACTGCCCGATACCGACTCTTCAACCATATTCGCCTTTCTCAACGGATACAAGCGCTACCTTGAGACCGACGGCAGGGAACCACCGCTCGATCTGGTACTAGGGACGAGACGAGCTCGAGCAGCCATCCTGCTTATGCTTGCTCTGCCAGGGTGCGCATATCTGTATCAGTACGTTTGATGATTGATCTCGATCCGTATTGTGGGATCAGCTAAGTGGGTAGAGGCGAAGAATTGGGCTTGCCAGAGGTCCCCGATATACCGCTGGATCAGCTTCAAGATCCTTTCTACCTTCAACACGGCCCCAGCAACAAGGGCAGAGATGGCTGCCGTGTACCTCTGCCTTGGGACAGTTGCGCAGACAAAAACTTCGGTTTTGGATCAGGAAAGCCGAGCCATCTTCCTCAACCTGCTTGGTTTAAGGAATACGCGGTGAACAGGCAAGAAGGCGATTCCGAGTCGATGTTGAGACTTTATCAAACGGCCATCTCTTTGCGGCGGAAGCTGTACATCGATAGCCGGCTGGAATGGGGAGGGGTCAACGGCAGCGCGGACGACATTCTGAGCTTTTCTCGAGGAAATGGATGGAGAGTCGTATTCAACACGGGTGTGAAGAGCTGGCCGCTACCCGAAGGCAAAATTGTGTTGTCTTCGGTCTCCATCGAGGGAAATGAACTGCCGCCGGATGCAGCTGTATGGCTCACAGAGTCTTAGAGATGGTATGGCGTCGCGGTCTTTTGTGTAATATGCATGCACTCTGTACAGCACACGCGACAGGACGATTCGTTGCATACGCACGTCTTCGCGTTCCTGCTCATTCGAGCTCAACCGTTATCATTTGCTCCACTCTGAACAACGTTTCTAGCAGTGATACTAAATTTCAGCAGTCAACGAGCAGAGCCAGGCGTAAGGGTCGATCAATGATAATTGCACTGACCCAGTAGCGTAGTGGTCGGACAGTAATCATTACCCCCAGGCTGCAACGAGGAGCCATACCCCGGTGTCTCGAGCAGAGCAGCCGCCGCATACCTCACTTTACTCAT